>FXXK01002780.1:0-28494 GCA_900184695.1 Betula pendula
TATCTCATGTTCCAGCTGTTTTAGAGTCCTCTAGGAGAAGAATTCGGCGCCCACCATAGCTGGCAAGCCGCAATTGTTGATAACTTTTCTGGGTTTTAAGATATTTGTTGATATTTCCGCTTCCAGAAAGTTCTGGAACTTCACACACATTTTTGACCCCCAAGACGTCCGAATATGATCTTTCACATAAAATAGCATTTGTGCGTCTTGAAGTCTTCTTTCCAACGCCCCTGACCTTGCCTCAATCCGAGTTTTGTACTGGGAGATATGGCCAAAACAGTACGTGAAGGTCAGTTGCGAAACTAATCTGGAAGCTTCTGGAAGCGACTACGATCGATCCCAGCTTTTTGCGATCGATCCCAAGCCTGGAATCGATCCCAGCTTTCTTGCGATCGATCCCAGCTTCCTGTAGATCGATCCAAGGTCATTTTTGAGCTCTTTCAACTTCCCTTAATGCATTTTGAGCCTAATTTTGATGATTTTGCATGTGTTTTCCATTAGGCCCTACAAAATAAGATAAAACACTAAAACACACTAAAATATTAGAAAACAATATAAACTAAGGTATAACACATGCGAGTTAAGGGGCTTGAATGTATAACATTCAGCACTTATCAATGGCTTTTAAAATTACCATTAGATCAAAAGTTAATAATTATCGATAATAAATTCAATGGTAATTTTAAACGCCACATCACTTTTGGTTGACATAAGGATAAAGGGTGACATATATAATTACTCTCTTATGAATAATAATTTTATTGAAAAAAAAAGGCATGCTCTCATGAAAAAGCGTACACAATTTATATATATTATATACTTTTTTTTTCTACTATTATGCACCTTTTGTCATACAATTCTCCAAAAAACAGTAGCCATATATATTGTTATAGTCGTGACATGGCTGTCTTGGTGGCAGCTTGGGTGCACACAGAACCCTTGCTAACCACCATGCCCAAGCATGGAGGAAGGCATGTATTAGGTTTAATTGATGTTGTGGATTGCTGGCAGAGATAGTTGGTGAAGCCAAACATTGTCTTGATGTTGTGGCTTGGCTGCTGGATAGGCTTGGGCACAGCCCAACCCTTGGAAGCAATGCTGATAAGCCTGCATAGCTGGTTTGACTATTCTGCTAGTTTCTGCAAGCAGTGGCCATATGTGGCACTACCCTACCCTTGTCTGAGTCTCCATGATGGCTTTCTACAAGCCATTGGCTGAATTCAAATAGACCTAGGTGCATGCCACAAGTGACATGATTGCTTGCTAGGAGCTAAAATGTGACAAGCTTCCAGACAAGCTGTTGGCAAAATTCAAATTGGCCTTGTGGGCATGCTGAATGTGGCTTGCCTTCCTGAATGCATGCTGGACAGTGCCATGGGAGGCAACGATGCTGGTTTGGCGAATTTGAATGAGCTATTGAGGGCTATTGCTGGTGGCTAGTTTCTGTGAGTAGGTGACATTGTAACAACACTGTGGCTGTCACATGCTTCAAAGAGAATGTGACGCCCGAGAATTCAAATTTCTTAAACATATTATTAAACTAAATGATATATGTTGGGAGACATTATCATTTAGCTATGATAATGATTTTAAGAGACATTCATGAAGTTTAAGAGATTTCTAGTCAAAATTCTTTAGAATCTCTTTAGAAAAGAGTCATCTTCTAGCGACCAATCTTGTAAGTATCAAAAATTAGGTCAAATGAACTCAGTTTTACTCAAACTGAAGCTCGTTATGCTTGTATCGAAACCCTCTACGACATAGTAAGATTTTTGATAAAAGTCAATCCGTTGACCTTTTTAAGCATAAAGATGACTATTCATCACTTACGTGGCACTTTTGACCCGGGCCTTATTTTTAAAATAGAGTTTCACCATTTTGATTTTATATCATAAATGAACTCTATTTAGTATATAAATGGTTTTACTTCAGTTTGGTGAAATCGGAATTCAATTCCGAGACAGTTAACTTTTGGCCTAAAACCCGAGCCTTAAAACCTCCAACTGTCAAATTTAGCTTAACACTGCTAAATTCCCAAGGTAGGGCTGGCTCATCACTGATTTGGGAGCTTAGGGTGATGACACTTGGCAGTAGGAGAAGTTGCTGGAAAGAAAGCACAAGAAGCCAAAAAAGTCATAAAAAGATCTTGACCTTTGAGGATATTTTGGTAACTTGCATGGAAAGGTTGCTTTCCATTGAAGCAAGGCTGTTTGGACGTGTGTGCTGGCCATCTAGAAGCCTTGGCTTCTCCTATAAATGTGAGATGAGCCCCCAGCACCGAAATCACTCAGCCTCGCACCCAAAACAGAAAAATCTCTTCATTCATCTCACTCACACCCTCTCACGGCACCTAGGGGGTTTTTGAGCAAATCTTCTCCAAACTATCCAGAACTTATACACAACCTTGATTGAAGTGTCCAGCAACTAACCCAACCTTTAGAAGTCATTTTGGAGTCCATTTGAGGTATGAAAGCTTCATCCTCCTCAACTAGCTTCAAAATTGGCTCAATAGAGGGGTGTTGGGAAACTTTTGTGGTTTTTCACAACCTGTTTGCATGGGCTGTGTATAATCACTTAGAAGGGTTCTAAAACTATTTTGTATCATGTTTCCATTGATCTTTGGGCTTTGGAATCATGAGAAAACAATAAGAACTCATCCTACACCCATTCAGCCTCTATAGAGTATTTTTATGTGATTTTTGATGCTAACCGGTTTTGATGGTTTCCTTTGTTATTATTTAATGTATCTTACATATATTTGATGTATCTAATATGTGTTTGAAGTATGTTTGATTATTGGTTTAGTTCAAGGATCCTATGTGCTCAAAAACTAAAAGCGGAAGCAAGCGGAGCTTGTTTTAAAGGAAAATGGAAAAGGTTTAAAGGACTTGTAAAATCAACCTATATATTGTTTGTTGATTGTTATTTTTAATCTTATAGTGGATAACACTCAATCTCATGTCTAAACGTCATGGTGGCCCTGCCCTTCGACGGTATAAGCATGAAGTTAAGTGAAAATTGGCTATAAGAGATTCTTTCAATACTGTAAATATAACTCATAATAAGCCCTTACTTATAGTGGGGACGTTTATGCAGTATTACCTCTTGTTTGTTTAAATACTCATCTCAAATTATACTCTTACTTCGGTGAGGTATTCGAGTGCAATATTGGATGATTTACATTATTGTCAACGGGATCCTTATGACATGTCCTCACTTATGTGGGATTTCATAAGTTAAATGCTTTGAATAAATTATGGACAATATGTGAGAATACTCACAAATATGACTTGTATATATGTATGAGTATACGTATGGATAAAATCAAGTAATGAAAATGAAGTGATGGATAATAATAAAGGCTAAGAGCAAGGATCCTGAAGACTGACCAATTGTTATTGATTGGTCACTGATATATGTTATTTGTGTATCCATATTGCTAGGCAGTGGTGGATTACTATTATTCTGCGGGAAAAGAGTAAGTATGAAAGTACTTACTGGGGCTGACGCCGTTTTCTTTTATATTCAGTATTGCTTTATTCATATACATGTATTATAAACTGCTCATACATTACAACTACATATTCTGTGAATTGGTAATGATGTGACATTTAGCTGGTCGGTAGCAGGGGTGTGAGGGCTGATCCAGTGGACCTCGGGTCCCTAAACCAGGTAATAAGAACTAATGCTGGAAGTCGGTTCCAAGTGCAAACCAGTAATCTGTTTAAGTGGGGGAGGTGTAACGTTCGCTAATCCGGGGTTGGCCCATTATAAGCTGAGTGTAATTTCATGCTGCATTAAGACTGAATAAAGCCTTCACAACGATGCATGAAAACCCATTCTTTATATTTGTCATATGCTTGTTCAATAAATCAATTACCTGTTTATATTGGGATGCAGTAGACTCACTTGTTTGCCTATGTAAATGTGATGATGTCATGTTTACATAGACTGTGATGCAGGTGACAAAGGCGGAGACCCCTTCGTTAGCTTTGATGACTTTTAGGCACTACTTTGTCGGGATGTGCTATATCCCGGAAGAGACAATATTTTGTTATATATATGTCTCTTCGTATTTTGTATGTTTTAATGATGGTTTGTAATATATCTAAACAGTGTGATGTTGCAATTGTATGCCGTCTGTGGCATATGCTGCAACTATTTTTTATTTGGTGCATCTAGTATACACATGTTTGTATTATTAAAACATCTAACGTATTTTAATTCACGAGGTATTTCAGTCAGCTCTATTGTGTAATTTAGTTGTTCCCTAGTGTTTTTAAAAGAAAAAATTATATCCGCTGCGAGACTGATCTCTAAGGTAGTAATGTCACGTGGAAACCGGAAGTTTCTGTTTACGGTTTTATTGATCTAAAACCGGGGCGTTACAGAGAAAGCATGGTTTGTTGCACCAAGAAGTGGGTAAGAGCCAGCTGGTTGCCCACTCCACCAGAAACTTCTATTCTTTGCTGCCTATAAAAGAGTTATTGGAGACACTTTGAAGGTTGCTGAGTGAGTCTTGTGAGGAGTTGTTGGAGAAATACTGAGTGCCCATTTCTTTGTATTCTGTGTTTCCATTTGTAAGCCTTGGTGGGAAGGTTTTGAGGAAGAGATATGCGACGGTTTGGTACTGTATCCAATACGTAGGAAGTGGGGAAAGCCGTCGGACAACTCTAGGAAGTGTTTGGAATTGGGTGCCATGCATATGGGGGGAATAAGGACGGCAATTGTGTGGGCCAGAGAGAAGAAAAGGCAGGCCAACCAATGGAATAATCCAAAGTGGATATTGCAGTCGTGGCACTTGCAAATGTCGCTACTATATCGCGGCCTTGATAGGCCGACGATGGAGGAAAAGGTATCAAGGATGGAGCTATCGTTATTGGCTCCAATCGGCTCATTCTTTTTGGGATCCAAAGTGGGGCCGTAGTGGTGCGGTTGTGATAGGGGTAGTGTTGTTGGTGCAGGAAGCTGTGTGGGTTGAACGCGGCAGCGGATCCGTCAAAAGAGTTGTGGGAGCCGAAAAAGGGGGAGGATGGAAGGAGCATTGCCACCATCACACAGAAGTCCACGGCGTCTCTAAGCCTAAGGGAAGCCTTGGGGATCGGCTACAAGGGAAAAAACTCCCCTTTTAGCCGCCGGCCATGGGGAGCATTCTCCCTATGCATGTGACAAGGGGCTAAGGTTTTAACCCTAGTCCACTTGCTTCCCTTTTCTTGCATGGGCTTGGACTGACCCCCTCCAGCCCAATGCTCATTTCTCTTTAGACTGTGCTCTAGGAATTAAATTCATTGGCCAAAAACTGTTCAAACCAAATATACTTAAGAATTAATTCTTAAGCCCATGTTTGTAAAATAAAACAAGACCAAAATTAATATTAATATTAATTCATGACCCATGTCCTATTAAAATAGAACATATGCAATTAAATAAATAAATAAATAATGACTCATTAAACACTAGTCAATTTACAATAGCTCAAGAAGGGACCCGAAAGGAAAATAGAATTAGCTCTATTAGTCCCGTAATATCTAGTTATTAAATAACTCATCACCCTGACTAATAATTACAATTAATTCCACTAAATAATTGTGAATGCACTCTAATTAATATTTTGCCAAAAAACAATTAATCCTTTGCGACAAACTTAAAATTACTATATTACCCCTCCATGGATCATATTCCATAGTTGAACCAAAGATAAATATAACCGTCACTTTGTTCACTATATCTCTTTTTCTTGAATACCCAAATTCAAATCTCATGAATCATCCCAATGTACCTTGTAAGATTTAACTTATCCTTATATATTATTTCAGTTAAATACCAATGAAAACACTTAGGCCTAAGATTCGGGATGATCATTTTTACTAATTCTACAACAAGGGGAATATTCTTATCACTTTGTTCTCTTACAAATGAGTTAAACTTCTTTTTGAAGAGTGATCTACCACAATGCAACATGTTGATTGCCCAATGTACAAAGAATGTATGATCATTGATTTAATTTCACTGAGATACATTAAAGCAATCTTCACTTGACATCTAGTTCACAATCTTCTCAGGATTTAGAGTAATATATGCTTAAATATCTTTCATGCACATCATTATCTATGACAATTATTAATAGAATAACAATGACCCATATGATCATGTTCAGTGCATAGCTCTGTATAGATCTACCTTGTTATAACATTAACTATGTCAACCTGAAACTGCACTGCTTCACTGGATCAAGACAGATCATCAAAGTTGACATGTTATAGTTTAGGTGGAATTCTCGGTTCCACTTATGACTACGAACAAAAGATTTAATAAGATACAAGGAAAACTTTCGAGTATGGTCTTTTGTGTGTTAAAGATCCATTACTCACACTATAATCAAATACAATGTAACTTAGAGAATGTCTACATGCACACTACACATATATGCAATTCAAAACAACTATAAAACATGCCTATTGTTCATTGATCAGATTAGAGAATTTAACAATAAAATTCATTACAATACTTAATACATTATGATCAATTGGAGTTTTGGACACTAGTTCCAATAATCTCCCATTTGTCCTTAATTCCAATTGAACACATATCTGCAGTTTTCAATCACTTAGTAAAATATTGTTTTACTATGGCAAGTAACTATTGACCATAAACTAACATAACTTAGTCTTTTAGAATTATGCTTTTTCTTATCTCCTTGTGAGATTCTCCTTGCGAGTCTTCTCATCTTTGAGATAAATTTGCATTGCAAATTTATTATTGCTAAGTATAGAGTTAGCAACACCTTGTTGTTTCAACACCAAGTTGCTATATCTCTCCAACTTACTGTTCTCTTTAAAGAAGTAATTTCTTTTACCTTTTATAAAGAAAACCTCTATGACAACTATCAATAATCCATTCGATTTTGACTATTAATAACCCTCTTACATCATCAGTTTATTATGTGCGACCTTTATTAATACTTGGTATTACTGTTTTGATACAATGTTCTTTGCATAGGTTGTCTTATCAAGATATTTGATATTCTGACAACTATGATATTAGCTTAAAGCCATAAATACACTTATTTATTTTGCTCTAATGCTATATTTCTGAGAAAAAATTCTTTATCACCATTACTTTGAAGGTTATATCCTTCCTGTGTATTCTTACTTCCACTTGTAGACTCAAGTACAACTTCTAAGTTTAAATGCCTTTAGGAATTCTACAAGTTTTTAGACCTTAGTTGTTAATTCAACTAATGAAGCTCTTATCCATATCTTTTAAAAAAAAAAAAAAACTTATTGTAGTGTACATATTCTAATGAATATGTATACTCTCACTACAATATGGAATGCACTAGAAATCATATCAAAACGAAAGTTTTTGACATGTTCCTGAATAACCGAATGATTTCTAGAATATCCTTCTACTCTTTCTTGGTTGTGTGTATATATATATATATATTCTTGTGACTTAGACTGAGTCACCCTTAATAAGAATACATGTATATATATATATATATATACTTCCAAAGTTCTTTCATTCTTAAAACATCTATGATGTTTTTTAAGAATTTAAGCAAGAGTGAAATTTCTACTACTATTTATTCTCAATATCTTATATCATCTAAGATATTACTTATAATTTTGATTAACCATTCTTTCAAGAGATGTTACTTGTGTATTCTGGTAACTATAGGAGTTCCATACACAATCATCTCCATCATCCAAGAATAAATCAAAATAAGATTTAAACAAGACACTTGCCTTTATTATATAAACCTTTGTTCGTGGGCTTCCATTAAGGATACTTAGACTAGGATCTTATTAAGATCCAATGGGCCTCCAAGGCCCATTCAAACTAGTTCTTGGATCCTTGATGGATAAACAGGTTATTTGTATAAAAAGAACCTAAGTCTTAGAATAAATATGCATAGAGTAATAGTAAATTCTTAATCAATCACAAAAACATATTTAAAACAAACTATTGGGCAATACTTGAATCGGAGAAAAAAAATTCCTTTATTGCAAATTGTTTTCACAAAAATGATTATAGTTTTATCTAAATGTCTTCTATTTGCTTACGGATGTGTATCCACTGATAATAGCTTAAAAGTGCCTATTTTTTCTACTAAAATAATCATTATCATACTTTGTTTTATTCTAATTCTTGCATTTTATAGTTAATTTAAAAATAGTATTTAATTATTAATCTTTAGTTTAAATAAATCATTAATGTAAGAAATTATATTTTTTGTAGGAATTGGAAAAGAAAAGAAAAATGAAAAGAAAAGTAAAGTCAATAAAGAAGAAGAGAATTGTCACATGAAGCCTAGTGAAAGGAAGGAAAAAAATAAATAGGTGGACCCATGAGAGAGAAATCCAAAACAAACAAGGAAACCTATTAACGTGGAGTTCAACTAGGTTTATTCCTATTAAAACACAAGCATCCAATTTCATTTGGAGTAGAAGAGCCAGCCGTGCAGTGATTGGGGAGACCAAACTGTGCAATCTTAGGAGATTAGAATTGATTTTTTTGGGAATAAAAGCAGGATTGAACGAAAAAGAGAGGAGACGAAGACGGGAATTAGAGTGTGGGGAGTTCAAACGTTGGAGAGAAGCAGACGTGAAGAAATGAACAAGAAAAAGAAAGGAAAAAGGCTACGCAGACGTGAAGAAAAGAGAAAAAGAAGGGGAATTCTGGAGAAGAGCAAGACTACACAGTAGATTCTTGGGTTTTTTCTCTAGAGCAGTCCAGCAGTTTTCTATTTCTCTCAATTTATTCTCTTTAAGTTGTTAGAATTAATGTTTAGTACTTTGATTATGAAATTTATTTTCATAGTTATGAGTGGCTAAATCTCTAGCTAAGGCTATGGGTGAAGCCTTGTATTTTTATTATGTGTTCTTGAGACTATTTGTTCTTCATAGATTAATGATTAAATTTTGGGAATGATTTTACTTTGAGAATAGTTTCATGTTACAAGTTTATTTTGATTCCTTACGATTTTTGTTTATATTAAATGCTTACTTTGTTTGATTTGTTATAATTTCGAAAATATAGTGAATGCTTAATTTATTGTAACATTGTTATAAAAATTAAATTCTTTATCAGCCCATTTTTAATTTACTTTATTTTTATCAGTGCTTAATTGTTTTATCTTTCGATTAGGAGAGTTGATTCTCTACCTAGTTGTGTTAAAAATATGTCTCAAGAATACGTAATAGAATGCTAGGTGGATCCTTAAAGCCTTAGTATTTCTCATCAATTTTCTCAAACTCTTTTTAATTAATTTAGTTTAGTTGCTTTAATTTTACTTTATAATTAATCATCTCAATTGCTCCACTGTATAAGTGGAAAACAATTCAATTTATTTTTCTGCACAATAATAGGATTTTTACTTAGTGTCTATCATTCCCTGTGGATCGACCTCGTACTTATCGAGATTTATTACTTGTGATAGCCTGCACTTGGGTTTGCACTCTTTTTGGCTTAACAAGTTTTTGGCGACTCAAAACAAAAACAAAAACAAAGACTCAAGAAAATAAAATCTGTTTTTTTTTTTAGCAATAAGAATTAGTTCAAATTCAAAACACTAACAACTACCAAATATATTTCACACGCTCTCAATGCTCAAAATTCAATGTGAGTGAAAATATTGGCCAACAAAAACACACTCGCAGTGTCCAGATAAACATGATCTTGAATTTCTATCGGAAAATATGTTTTGATTCAAACCTTACCGGTGTTAACACTCAACAATTGAAATCACTTTGAAATGGGTGTAACACTCTCAAGTATATGTGAGTGGAATAATGTAAGTAAAATCAAACATCTCACATATAAATCATATGAAAAACCGCTTAATCAAGAAAGAATAAGTAGTCTCATGAAATTATGCCGAAAATAATTTACACCACACTCATTGATTAGTCATGAACATGTCTGAACCATACAATCCTTAAGATCAAATAAGGGCTTTATTGGGACATAATGTACGGTTAAGAAGAGGGAAAAATAACAAAAAGATAATGGTAAAAGTGATAAGTGTTCTCAAGAATAATTGAAATTTCAGCTTCTTTTGTATTTTTCAATCAATCTTTCTTTTCAATTTTTCTTCAATAACTCATCATTTCTTTTCAATAATGCACTTTTCAACCTCAATCACCAACTCCATTCTTTTTTCTTTTTTTTTTTCTTTTTTTTTTCTTTTTTTTTTCTTCTTCTTTTTGAATCACATGCCACCACATTGAGATACATTACTTGAATTCATTCTTGAAACACTTTGGAAAAGGTTAAAGAAAGAAAGGCTAATTATAAGGCTCAACGGGTAACTAGCGATGATGTATCATAATAAGAAAGTTGAGGCTCAAAGTAAAGAAAAATGGCCTAATCTCATCTCTCAAAGATTCGCATAGTTCTTCAACATTCATAACTTGACAAATTAAGTGTGGCATAAAAAATAATGATTTTAGCGTTCGGCCAAAAGAAAGAACAATGAGACTAACACAACGAATATAATTTCTGCGCTTCCAAATGAAATGAGATATCATGAAAATTTACCCTCACAATGAATGATTGGCTCAAAACTCACAAGGGTTAAAAAAATCTCCACAATGTTATCCTCAAGATTTTCTAAATCACCTCTATCTTAACGAAGAGTCATGTTTCTATGGCTAAGTGCATGTGCAAAAAATTGAGCATGAAAGCAATGAAATTATTTAGCAAAAGTAGCATAATGAACTTAAAACACAAAATTCATGCTACGGAAACAATTTTTTTTTTTTTTCAAACATAAACTAAACAACAAAAATAAAATGCATCAAACACATCAAACTCCTCCCCCCAACCTAAAACTTACATTGTCCCTAATGTAACAAACTGAAGTAATAAGTAGAGATTAAGGAGAGTACCTCGAGGTGATGAAAACAACTAAAACTTATGACTTGCAAGAAAAATTAGAAAACAAAAACACAACCTAAACTATGACACAAACACTACTACTACAATTGCAAGTTGAGTTCATGTGTTTGGCAGATCCTGATAAAAAGGATTCATCAAATCATAAGATTCATCTTTAAGCTCAATTCTTCAAAGAATGGTTTCATGTCTCTTTCTTTAAAAAAATTACCATTCTTAGGGTTTTCAATTTTTGGTGCTAAGATATTAGATGGATGAGGTTTATTGGGTATAAACAAGTCCTCAAAACATGACCTCCCTCCATTAGTTTCCATCAATAGATTAGCATCCAAAATAGCATTAGCCATGTCCAATTCTATATCATCATTGTTAGGATTCAATAAACATGCTTCTATAGGATCAGAAAACATTGAATGAGCAAATTTATCTTCCACTAAAGTTTGGATCATGTCTACCTCATGGATTTCCTCATCATCATCAATAGCAGGTTGCTTACAAATGTTAAAGATGTTAAGCTCAATTGTCATATTTCCAAATGTAAGCTTCATGATTTCATTCCTGCAATTGATCAAAGCATTAGAAGTAGCTAAAAATGGTCGTCCCAAAATAACAGGAACTTCAGTGCTTGATTGTGCAATAGGTTGTATATTTAAGACAATAAAATCCACAAGAAAGTAAGATTTATCCACTTGAACTAACACATCCTCTACTATCCCTCTCGGTATAACGACAGATCGGTCCGCAAGTTGAAGAACAACTTTAGTGGGTTTTAATTTCCCAAGACCCAACTGTTCATAAACCAAATAGGGTAATAAATTAACACCAGCCCCTAAGTCAACTAATGTTTTATCAATTCTAGAATCACCTATGATGCATGGAATGGTAGGAGATCCTGGATCTTTATGCTTTAAAGGAATTTTCTGTTGAATTATAGCACTTATGTGCTCTGTAAAAAATGCCTTTGTTTTCACAGAAAGCTTCTACTTTATAGTGCAAAGATCCTTCAAAAATTTTGCATATGATGGAATTTGATGGATAGCATCTAATAGAGGGATATTTATCTTCACTTGTTTAAACACTTCTAAAATATCCTGATTTGTTGTCCCCTTTTTAGGTGCAAGCAATCTTTGGGGAAATGGGGCAACAAGCTTATACTCTCTCTTCTCAACATCCTCAACATCACTAGGCTTATCATCATCCTTGGTTCCTGAGTTTTCCTTAGGCTGTGAAACCTTTGTTGGAATTTCTTTGTTAACAATTTTTCCACTCCTAAGGACGATGACTGACTTAGCATGTTCCACTTGATTATTTCTGATTTCATTAGCCCCACCTTGAGTCCTTGGGTTAGGTTGAGGTTGAGCTGGAAACATTCCTTTCTCCCTCGCATTCAAATGGGACTCAATTCTATCAACTGAGTTTTTCAAATCTTGAATATTCTGCATGGTATTTTGGTTGATTTGGGTTTGGCCTTGTATAAAGGCTTGCAATGTGTCCTCCAAAATCTTCTTATGTGGTGGCACATAAGGATCATGAGGAGAAGATCTTTTGGGTTCATTGGCAGATGGATCATTCCTCCAACTGAAGTTGGGGTGATTTCGCCAATTGGAATTGTAAGTCTCAGAATAAGGCAAATTAAATGGTCGTTGGTATGCATTGGCCGCATTGGCCTGCTCATGCAATACCTCTTGAAATGCAGGAATTGTGGGACAATCCTTGGTCAAATGTGTATTGGTCTCACAAATTCCACAATTACTCTCAGTATGTGCAGACATCTTTGCCACATCCACTTTAGTCAACTCCATGGCCTCCTCCATGGCCTCTACCTTTCTAGTCAGTTTGGCAAGACGGATATTTACATCATCATCTTCCTTAATGTGATATAAACCTCTTATGGGAACCAAGGTGGGCCTACTCTTAAAGATCCTTTGCAAATTCCAGATGGGCCAATTACAAGACCAAGAGCCAAGAAAATCAGGGAAGCAATGCAAGGATTAGTGCAATCCACTTGGGATGAAGCTAGCAAGAGCCCAACACTCAAGATGGGCTTGAAAGAAAGAGAACCAGTCTTGATCCACTTGATCCAAGCTGTGGAAGATTTGACTTAAAATAAGGCCTATTGTTATTAAAGGCTTTATTTTATTAGTTTAGAATAAATGGGCTTGAGGATGTTTGCCCATATATTTCTTATGTTTTATTAATTAGGGTTTCAAAAGAACATTAATTATTCCACTTGAGGGTATTTTGGGAAAAGGGCCTTATTTTGGCCTAGGGTTATTTTTGTAGGGAGTATTTAAACATCTTATAGCCACCACATAAGAGATAGACATTATTTTGAATTTTAATTGTGAGTTGAGTTTTCTCCTCTTGTTCTTGATTGAACTTTTGAACTTATCAAAGGTAAATCACAACCTTTGTGGCGTTCTTCCTCGTAATTTGGGTTCTTGAGACGGGATTTCAACGGGTCTAGATTTTAATATATATCTAGGTTCTTGAAACGAGTTTTCAACGGGTCTAAATTCTCCATTCATAAAGACTTGAGTTTGGCTTTCTTGGGTGAGTTTTCAATTTGAATGTGGGTTCAACGGATTTCTATTCCTGCGGGTTCATATCAACCTCCCTTAGCAATAGGTCCAGATTTCGTCTTATCAATCCTCTCTGTGGTGTCCCACACTTGAGCATTTTCAGCTAAAAGATCAAAATAATCCCAAGCCTCATCAGGTGCTTTACTCATAAATTCATCATTACACATCATTTCTACAAATTGCCTCATGCTTGAAGACAAACTATTATAGAAAAAACTAATCACTCGCCATGTTTCATACCCATGATGTGGGCATGCAAAAGCTCCTTAAACCTTTCCCAGCATTTAAAAAAAAGTTTCATTTTCCTTTATGGCAAAGTTCATTATATTCCTTCTCAGTGTATTGGTTTTATGAGTTGGGAAAAACTTTTTTAGAAATTCTTTGGTCATCACTTGCCATGTTCCTATGGTACTAGGCCTTAAGGAGTGTAGCCAAGGTTTGGCTTTCTCCTTCAAAGAAAAAGAAAACAAGGTCAACTTAACAACATCATCAGTAACATTGTTAAGATGCAAAGTAGTAATGACCTCATCAAATTCCTTAAGGTGCAAATATGGGCTTTTAGAATCCACCATCAAATCTTCAAGGCTCATTTCTTTTCCTTTTGTCTATTTGGCTTATTGTAGCCCCTGCAACAAGTTGTATGCTTGTTTAGTGTTGTCCAAATATCCACCTAAATAAAATAGGCAAATCAATGCATGTTTTACTCGCAAGTGCATAAGAGTAAAACGATAGTATAAATAACAAATACGAGATCATTCACACGAGAATTAATAGAATATATTTAAAAAGAAGTTTCTAAAAAAATATTTTGAATGGAAGGAGATAAATGATTGAATTGAAATAATAAGAAGATAAGATAGAGCTTCGATATCCACCACAAATCATACTTCGTTAAGGAAACAATATGCACAATACTACAATCATATCAAGATACTCAAAGTTTGCCAGCCTAAGGGCATGAATGTATACTCCAAAAGCTATTGATCTCCCTAAGCAACGAGATTAGGCATGGGTGTATACTTTAACTATTTTCTTTCTTAAAGGATTTAGCATGGGTGTATACTAAGTTGTTCTTCAAGAAAGTATGAATCTATGGAGATCGACAAACACACTAGAACCTAGAACACGGTGTATATTCCGGTCTTTCATATTGATTATCCCAAGAACCCACAATTAGTTCTTTTGTCACTATATTTAAGCCTAGAACTCGGTCATCCAAATTGACCTAAATATCAAACCCCACATGTTATATGCATAAGATGATCAAGCCAATACATAACCCATATGAAGAACAAACAAAAACCTGGATTAAATCAATTAAGTATCAAAACATGAATTATAGCAAGACAAATTGAAACCTTAAGAAGACATAATTAAGGCTTCATCGAGCCCTAACTAAAGTATTAGCTATACATAATTCGGATGAAAATCATCCTCATAAGAAAATAACAAAGAAAAACTAAGAAAACCATTATTTGATGTAGCTCTGATCCGTTCCTCAAGCTTGTCTCTTTTGATTTGGTCGACATAAGGATGTATTTATAGAGTTTTAAAACAACCCTAGTCGATTTCATGCAACCTTACAACTCCAAATTTGAGTTGGAGTTAGATTAGAAAACCTTCCAAAACAGGGTCTGCCGACACTCTGTTTCAGCGCACAAAAGCGCTCGAGCCCTTTTTGGATTGTGCTCGAGCCATTTTCTTCAGCTTTTTACCAAAATGTCTTTAAAGCTTGGAACTCGATGAAATTGATTTATTTTCTTTCAAAACCTAAAAATTATAAGAAAACACAAAAACAACACAAAACATCATACTATAATGAAACTAAAAATTAACATATGTGAATTAAGGGGCTTGAATGTGTATCACATTCAGCAATTATCACACCCCCAAACTTACATATTGCTAGTTTCTTAGCAATACAAAACTGAAAATAAAATAACAACCTACCTCCTCTGTTGTAGAAAACATGATTACATTTAGTGTATATAATAACCTTTTAAACTCCTAGGCATCCCTAATAGGACGAGTGAAGTCTCGTGAGGGTTTAACAGAGATGCTACCCACAAACATTATGCACAATTCATGTTATCCCCAAGATTAAAGTGTCACACAAAACAATGATTCTCATTCATAAGCAAGCTTAAAAGGATAAACTTCATCTTCAAAATAATCTGGAATTTCAAAGTCTAACCACTTACAAATGACAAGTTGAGGCACCACAAGTTCAATTCATTATAAAGTAAACTAACACATAATCATGAGTGCAAATTAATTCTGATGTGCAATAACTCAATATCTCAAAGTTCACTGGGATCCCCATGCGATTGAATAACCATGGCATAAAAATAAGAGTATTCTTCTTTCTCTCTTTTTTTTTTTTTTTTGTCAGACTGTGCAATGCTCAGTTCTCTTAAGCTTTCTAATTGATCCATGTAACGAGTATTAGGTCAATGCTCCCAAATCAGATGGCTTTAGGTCACTAGGTGTAAAAACACCCCTAAGGGCTTACTAACTTGAGTCGAAAAGGCTACAGAACTAAGCTGGCCATGACTTCAACCAATACAGATTTCTCACCTTTTGACGTGAACATTCATTACTTAGTAAGGCAAGAAGTCCAGTTACTCAGTGAAAGCTTCAAAACATTTGATAATCGTGTCAAACGTTTGATAATGTCCAGAAATACCAATTAGAGATTTTTAAGACAAAGAACACACAATGATTCACAATTAGTAAGGAATTATGTTCTTAGCATATTGTCGGGTTATTTTATAGTTAATGTGAGATTTGTAAAATGTTTAAAGCATTAGATGAGCAATTGAGGTAAGTATTTTAACTGAATAAAAAAATTGCATTTTTGTGAAGTGCGATATGTCAGATGACTGAGCACAATATTCCATATGATTTACTTTATCATTTTAAGATAAGATGTTATTTGATTATATATTTCCTATTTTTGAATAAATTAACAATAATTACATCATATGACATGGTTGCACTGTCTCGTAACAGAATAATGGTTGTGGGCCATTATTATGGGTTGATTCTATGGTCAAATAAGGTTGTATTATGAAGAGGGTCTTGGATCCAATGATTTAGTTTGTGATAACGCATCATTCATTGAGTAGGTCACAAATTACGGCTTAGCTAGTTAGTGTGGGCCACCTGAGGTCGAACTCGGTCGGACTGCTAGTATAAGACAGTATGTTCATGCAATGTCCGAGGCACTAGAATTGTACCAGATGTCCTTGTGGACGCACTAACCCTATTGAGATGGGGTAATGTCTCAGATGTACCATATTGTTAATATATGACTATTTAGTAAACTGTAAAAATCAGTGAACTGTGAATAGTAAAAAAATAATAAAAAAATCGAGTAAACAGTAAATCCGTCAATTTAGACAGCTTCAGGTAACGGAATGGCTGAATTAAATTTTTTAACAAACATTGGGGGGGTACATTGTAAATTTTTAAACATTGGTGGCTAAATTGAAAATCCACTCAAACATTGGAGGGGTAAAATGTAATTTTTCCTTTTAGATTAAACACAATTTTTGTCAAATGGCATAATAACGATAATTAGACCCGCTATTTGCAAAAACATCATGTGAAGTTCTTAATAATCTTTTTATTTATTTTATACCTCACATCTTTCAAAGCTCTATGCCTATGTTTACTAATGTTAGAATTGTCTATTATACACTCACATTAACTATTCCACTGAAAATTCTGATAAAGGTTAAATTAAAAAGAATTTAGATGGTTACCAGTTAATTGTTTTAAATGCCCTATGGATGTTTATCTCCAGTTTATTTTTTCTTTAATGGATAAACTTATGTATAAATAATTTTCAAGCCAGTGTTTTACATATTCTTCCATAACAGGAGAAATAGAGGTATCCCTAAGTCTTAATTTGATAATTAAGGCTAGGATGCGAACCATGAATTTAATTATAAGTTATCTAAATTCTTGGGGCGTTACAATTCTCTCCTTGGTTCCTTGCACAATGTTTAGTATGTCTCTGTCTCTCTAAATCTCAAAGTCATGATGTATTGTGTGACGACCCGATCATAATTACTCTGTAGCTATATATATATATATATATATATATATATATATATATTTTAAAACATAATAGTAATCATGAAACCAGCTCGATCCCTCACAGGGTGATAGAAAAACACCTACTATACATGTATCTCATAACGTATCATGAGAATACACCTATTATATTAGAGTCACATATCACAACAAATATAAATTGAGCGGAAGCATTTATATACCAAGGGAGTAATCAAAACATATAGAGCTGACAATTAAAAACACTAATAATTAAAAGTTTACAATGTGAATATATAAAAGTTTACATGCGACACAAGCCATATATACAAAATACAGTTTATAAATACAACACAACCATGTACAAAAGAATAGACATCTAACAAGTCTATACAAAAATATCAAAGTCCCACGACGTCAGTCGTAATAGCCAAGATAGTAGGCTATGGGATCATCGTCTAAGCTCTCAGTAGATGCATCAATATCTATGTAACCATAGAGATTATCCATGATTATATAAACGGAAAAGAGAATGAGTGAGTCAACAGTCTCCATGAATAAAATCCATTGAGTTTTCATAAAGAAGCGAAGTGTTAGTTTACATGAGTTTACAATAACAGCTACTACAAATATGACATTTATTTTGAAACATAAGACAGCTGATAAAGCAAACACATGTAATCATGAAACATCTGAAATAGTATAATAGCTAGATACATACATGTACGTTCCAGTCTCCCGCATGTAAATATACATACGTGTTCAACTATGTTATAAATATATCATACGCATATACTAATATACATACGTGTTTACATAAGTGTTTTGTCGTGTTTTTGTGTTCTTTAGTGTTTTCAGGTCCTAAGGTGAAAGTGTAAGTAAAACCATGGATTTAGGGCTTAAAACATAGCAAGAGTGCTGATGAAAGTAAAGTGACTCCAACCTATTTGATGTGGCTCGAGCTCAACACTGAAGAGCAAAAGGGCTCAAGCCCATCTCAAGTGGCTCGAGCGGATCACTAAAGAAAAGAGCTTGAGCGCAATTCCAAGTGGCTCAAGCTCAATTCCAAGGGGCTCAAGCGCAATTGGTCCAATCAGAATCTGATTTGTGATCTACATCGGATTTGGAGAGAGAAAGATCACTAGAAGATTGGGTCAAGTGCGGGATCAGCTCTGAAATCCCTCAAATAGAGGTTTTGACTCCATTTCCCTACAGTAAAGGATTGTGGGAGACCAAATCCCTTTAACTAAGGGATTTGATTGTGATTTGGGAGATTCAAAAGGGAAATCAATCTTTGATTCAAAGGGTCCAAATTCTGGATTGCAAAGAGGAATTAGGGTTCTAAGTTCTTCAGAGTTTGTTCAGCATCTTAATCGAAGTCTAGGAGATGGGTTTCTCTAAATCAATAGAGAATTCTAACTCCTCCATGAGTAACTAAATTCTTAATAGGGTTTTAATGTAATCCTTTCCAAGTCCATGGTTTGATTATATTACTTTCGGGATTGTCAATATTTGCATGATGATTGCTTAGCCTAGAGAATTATAACGCTTTTGTAAATGTTTTTAATGTTCATAATCATTTATGATAAATTTTTATCTTGTCTATGAGAAAGTTATTTTTGTCTTAGATGAACTCAACATTCTCATTTTTTGTAATTATAGGAATGATGGCTAAGCAATGGTATTCTTTAATATAAAATCAAGAGATTAGATAGACCATGCCTAGGAAAGATAGATCGTACTACACTTTAGCTTAGTGTAATATAGGTAGACGATCCATGCCAACCAAAGATGGGTTATACTCATTTCTTGATAATGTGTATGCTTATTATGAGGTTTTATAGGCCATACCTAGAAAAGATGGATCGTACCACAATTAGTAATTAGGTAGATGATTCGTGCCAACCGAAGATGGGTTATCATCACCTTTAACAAAAGAGTTNCTTTTCGATGTCGTCATGTGATTGACAACCATCATGCGCATCATATCACGCTATAATGAGAATCCCATGTGAATACAATCTGCCATTAGTACGAGGAATGTGGTGAAGTCAATTCCCTATGCTTCTCTTCATTTATTTTATTATTTGTTTATGCTTATTTTAAATTTTCTATTCAAAACCAACCAAATATCTTTTCTGAGTTATATTAGAATAGATTTGGAATACTTGATAAAGATCCGATCAAAGACAGTCCTTGAGGTTCGACACCCTCTATATAGCCTTATCCTATAAGGATTCATTTTATTATGAGTGGTATGAGATTTATTATTAATCATAAAATCCACATCAAAGGGTACTAAAATTTCGTGAACTTGTAGTCTAATCAATCATCTTCTATTTGCTGATGACCTTATAGTTTTTGCTAAAACTACTGTATTGGAAGATACCTCAATCAAATCGTGCATAAATACCTATTGTAGCTGATCTGGACAATCAATTAATCTCTCTAAGTCCTCCATATTGTTTAGCAAAAATACGGCAAGCTCGATTATAAGTAGTATCAAAGAAATCCTTTTGTTCAGGCCCACTTCATCTGCTTCTTATTATTTGGGTCTCGCCATTTTTATTGGGAAATCAAAAAAAGATGACTTCCAACCTATTCTAACAAAAATTATGGGAAAGCTAGATGGCTGGCGTGCTAAAACTCTTTCTCAAGCGGGAAGAACAGTGCTCATCAAATCAGTGGCTTCGACGATTCCAACTTACACTATGAGTACTTTTCTACTCCCCTTGACTATTTGCTTAGACTTGGATAATCTATTTAAAGATTTTTGGTGGGGTTTTTCTAAAGAAAAACTTTGAAATTTAAGTCTCAAATCTTGGACTTCTATTTGCACCCCTAAAAGTCAGGGAGGTATAGGGCTTTGTAAAATGTCTACTATGAATCTTGCCCTAATTGCAAAGCTTGGCTGGAAAATTCTCTTTGATCCGGCTAATTTATGCATTCAGCAATTGTGTGACAAATACATCCGGTATGACACTTTCTTTACTACGTCACATATTGCAAACCCCTTTTGGTTATAGAAATGTATCCTTCAGGCAAAACCTTTGCTTCACTCAGGCTCATGTCTGAAAGTCTCAAAATCTTTAGATTTTCCAATTTGGACAACCTCGTGGGTTCCCACATTGCCAAATTTTAAGCCTCTCCCGAAGTTTCCAAACAATTTAAATTTTTCAATGCCTCTCATCTCTAATTTGATTAATTTGGATTCTCTAACTTGGAATGTAGCCACGGTCAAATCCATCTTTGAGGATATATCTATAAGAGAGATTTTGAAACTATATATTACAAATGATCCAAGGCCCCATTATATTTGGACTCCATCTTGTTCAACAGATTTACTACTAGCTCTGCCTATCTCTCTATTCTCAATTCCAACCCCTCAAGGAGGTCTCCAGTATCAGAGAATATTTGGAAATCCATATGGAAGCTCAACCTAAATGATAGACTTCAACTTTTCATCTGGAAAATAGCATGAAATATACTCCCAACAAAAGCCTGTCTAAATGCTATTATTCCTTCTACCACTTTGGATGCTTGTCTACTATGCAATAGAAGTGAAGACTCCCTTCAACACATGTTCTTTTCTTGCTCCTATGCTAGGATAATTTGGCGCAACTCCTTATGACCATTGGATTCAACTTCTTTGAACTTCTCTAATATGATGGACTGGATCAAGCTCATTATCAATCTGTGTCCCTCTCTGCTCCTACCCAAAGAAGACTGTCATAAATTTCAGATTTTTACTGCTGTCGCATATGATCTTCTATGGTTCCATTGAAATAAAGCATACCATGATGGGAAGTCTTTTGATGCTCTCCAACTTTCGAAAAATGTGAACTCAATCACAATGGCCCGTTTTAATGCTTGGCACAAGCTCATCATTATGGAACAATGGTCTCCTCCTCCTCCACAATGGTTTAAAATCAATTTTGACACTGCCATTCGGTCTTCTCTTTCAACACAATTAGCGGTATGCCGAGAGAAGACGGACATATAATCCAAAGTATCTCACAAATTAGCCCTCATTGTTCAGCTAATTATGGTGAAGCTTTGGGAGCCAAACTAGCTTTTTTCTCTAGTAGCCACTGTCAAGCTAAAACATTTTATCGTTGAAGGTGATTCTCAAACAGTCATCATGGCTCTTGAGTGTCCCAAAATTGCCCAAGACTAGCATATAACATCTTTGATTTATGATATTATCAAATCTATCCTAGCCTCTTCCTCTTGGAAAGCTCAGAAGATAAATAGAAGTGCAAACTTTTGTGCCAATTTTGCAGTACTTTGAGCCGAAATTAGATTGTTTTCTGGCCGCATTCCTACTGCCCCCCCTCCCCTCTATCCCTATTGTAAGCGGTAAAGAGGTAAAGATCCACCATCGACAAACTCTACTAATGGGAATAACCCTTTATCTCTTTCTAGGTTTGTTTAGTTTGCTTCGTCGTTGTTGTTGTTGTTACTTCCATTCATAAAAGGACTAAACAAGTGTGGAAAGACAAAATAACTACCATCATTACAAAAGACAAAAGAAAGAAATTCTATGGCTACATGTAATGGTCGAAGGTATTCTCCACTACAGGATAAACAAAATCCATGCAATATTACACCATTTGATTGAGTTTTTGGTAACTAACTTTTTTATTTTTTATTTTTTTATCATTGATTAGATATAGAATGATTTTAAGGAGTTGGAAAATGATGAAATTGGAGAATAAGAGAAGAATTCAAATTTCAATAAGACTTGAAAAGAGAAATAGAGAGAAAAAATAGAAACTTATAAAGAGAGGAGTTTGTAATTGAATAAAATATATAGAGACTTTCCACCTTCTTAACATTTTTTTCTATGTTATTTTGAATGTTGGACTTCAATTATAAATTCTATATTTTTGAATGTTGAGTGTGGATAGAAGCATCTAATGTTAGAGAGACAAAGAAAAAAAACTCATATTTTGCAATGACGATCCAGTTTATAGTTAAGACTTGGGATTATAATTTATTGTTGATTAGTTGTCCCTTATAAATTATAATAAAAATTTCGGCTACTCATAATAAGGCCAAAAAAATCTCTACCCCACAACGTTCTACGTGAGAATGAGTTTTATTTAAAGATGACTTTAATATTAATTTATTATTTGATTTCCTTATTTAAAGCTATCAATTTTTTTATACTTGTTTCAAGAATAGAATCTTGAAGATTTAAGTTCTTAAAAGAATCAAATGATATTAATGTCTTTCTTAATTACTTATTTACCATATTTGGGCTCTTAATTAGAAAATATTTGGGCTCTTAAATATTTTTTTTATGGAATAAATCTTCATTAATATTTATTAATTCAGGGCCTTAATCAATGATATTGGCTATGATTAGAGCAGTAAATTTTCTTTTTCTTTTTTATTTTTTTATTTTTTATGGAATAAATATTTGCCTATTCCGCCTAAGGGTGAAGCCGGCCCCAATGGCATTCATGAAAATTAACTCTTGTAGTGATCAATTCTCATTATTAATCAAAGCCTACGAACTTCTAAAGTCTGAATTATTCACTAAATTACTATTATCTCCCTAAAAGGGAATTAGAACGGTTCTTTGAGTACTATAATAATGGGGCAAAGATTAAGGGTGCGTTTAGAATTACGATTTCGTAACCAAAAAGTTCAATTTTAAACCAAATCGTAAAAAATGAATTGTTTGAAATTGTTTTTTTAAAAAATTGCAATTTGAAAACGGAGAAATTACGTTTTCAAATTGCAAGTAAGATGGTGCTTTTTTAAAAATACACAATTTTAAATGCTAAACTATGATTTTAAAGGTCAAACTACGATTTTACCAAACACTTAATTGCATTTTTAAAAATCATATTTTCAAATCGTACGTTTTAAAATTAATATTTTTAAATTGCATTTTTTAAAACCATAAACCTAAACATATCCTAAATTGAATGACTTCGTTCTTTGAGTACCAGCGTAGAGGAGCAAGGACTAAATCATACTCATCGACAAACGCTGAGTTTATAATTGTGTCAACTTTAGAATTGGATATCAAATTTTGTTGTCGTTTTGAAGATACATGGTATAGTTAAATCGGTAAAGCTTTTAAGCTGGACTCCTTAGGAATAAAACATCAATTGTCTACAGCACTTTTTCTTTTCTTTTTTAACAAAAACATCATATACATATCCTTCCCTCTATGTCTATTTATTACAAATTTACAACTGTTCTGCCTTTGTATCGTGTTCTTGATTTTCTATTCTCAATTTTATGATAGATTCTTTCTTAGTAGTTTTTTCTGTCGGTGAAAGATGATAAATGTTACCCATGTCTTTTTATATTATTATTATATTTTGATTCAATGATAATTTAAAAGGTTATATTAATTTTAAATTAACACAAAAAAAAAATGTAATAATAATATCTATTATTACTCTTTAAAAGTACTTTTCAGAGTAGTTTACCCAAACGAGTTTGCCCATATCCCCACCAATAATACTTTTTCATATGCCGTCCTCACATTTTAAAAAACAATTTTCAAAACATAAATCAAACTTTTCAATAGAGATAAAAGAAGATAATACTAAATAATAGAATATAAAAGAATGACCGGTACGATGTTCCACCTTATTCTGAGGCATGAGAAATTATTATAAATTAGGTTGTTTGTTTTCAATAGGCAATTTGAGAATCAGAATGTAAAATTCGAAAAATAGTTTATAATTTTTAAAAATTAAAATTATTTTATAGAGATTAAAATTTTTTTTTGATCAAACTAAAAATACTTTTTGTTAATTATTATTTTTTGTTGTATTAAACACTAAAAAAATATAAAAAACAATTAAAAATATTTTATAAAAATTATTTTATACAAAATTAGTGTTGTATGTCTAAAAAATAAAATCGGTGGATCATCCACTACACTGCTCAATCGAAAGGAATAATGGCCGATAGTGCTTTTTTGTCTTGCATTAAATAATAAATGGGATATATCGGCATTCGGGAACACTGATTGAGATTTGAGAGCCTTTCTAATTTCTATGGCTGGGTAGGTATTTACTATTGAGCCACTTGCTTCAGTAGATCTGTAATGAAGTGTGTGCCTTCTCGTTTTTGGATTTGTAATCTCTCAGAATATTTTCGTACCCTACCTGTGTACATAATGGATTTGTTCTTTGTTTTTGTTTTCGGTACAAATTTAGAATTCCACAAGTTTTTTTTTTCATAAAATTGACACTTCATGCAAACTCCAAACGCCCAAAATATCCATAGATTTTTGAAATTTAGGATCCAAATTTGAGTTGAGTCTACTTCTAAACAAAGTCTTATCTAATAAATTGCATGAACATATAACACTAGTCATCTTTGCAGACAAATTATTTCTCTAATCTCAACATTTTTGTTTTTCATGGTTTTTTTTTTTAATTATTATTTATAAATGAGTACGAACAAATACCGATAAACAGCACAAATACAAAATATAAAAGATCAAAAAGAAAATGAAAAAATACAAAATTGGTCCATGTGATTGGCCTAAATTACAAATCACTCCCTATGGTATAAGAAAAAATTTAAAGGTCCCTATGGTGGGCCAAAATAACAAATCACTTATTGAAGCAAATTTTCGTCAATCATTTTAATAAAAACCGTTAGTCTGCTATATCGTCTAACGTGGCAAACTAACGATTTCTGTTAAAATGACTGACGAAAATTTACTTTGGAGAGTGATTTGTTATTTTGACCAACCACAAAGACTTCTGAGTTTTTTCTTATACCACAGAGAGTGATTTGTAATTTAGGCCAACCACATAGACAAATTTTACATTTTTTTCAAAAGAAAATACAATCTTAACAGCATTCTAATCACAGCTTTAGATGGAATCCTCAAGGACGAAGATAGTACTTGGGAAAGCTATGAGTGAAGCTGGTTGTAGTAGCCTTTTTTAACTTGGCTCTTTTTTAGCTTACGAGGGAGACGAGGAGACTAAGAGGTAGTGGCAAAGGAGACACTATTTGGGGCGGTGAGATAAAAAAACCACCAAAATCAAATATTTTTGAAAATCCAGATCCGGATCTGAAATTTTTCGTAAACCAAAATAGCTCTACAAAATGAAAGCATGGTGCGCTATGAGGAGATTTGCTACAGAGACAAAAAGGGGGTGGAGCGTGTTGGGAGTGGGGTTGTCGAAATGCGGAGCATAGGCCGGCGAATGGCGAGGTGGTGCACGTGGGTGGCGCAGCTCGTGGGTGGCAGCAGCGATCTAACTTCTAAAAATCTAACAAAAACTAAAAATACTTAAGAAGCAGAAAAGAGGGAGAAACACATAAGAGGGGGAGAAGGAGACACGGGTAGCAGGTTCGGAGAGGAGGGAAGAGCACCTCCTTTCAGAACAAAATCTGAGAGGGTGAAGTGTGAGAGTTTTTCGTGAGGAGAGAGTGAGAGAGGAGTTTGGCAAAGTCTGAGAGCTTTTCATGGTTTAAGTAGGCTACTATGTGCCGTGACTATAAGAAGTGCTACCAGATTGGACTTGGAAATTAAAAGGCATCCTAAAACTAAATTCATTTTATTATCATATATATTATATATATAATATATATATATATATAAGCTGAATCTTGCATTAGAGAGTGTCTAGAATTGCAATACGTAGCATGCTTAAATTTTGACATATGGCATGCTTAAAATTAACCATATTAGAAATTAATATATTTAATCTAATATTCATTTTGGTTTTTAAAACTGTCATATCTTTTCATTTTAAACGTTCATTTAAGTAAAACAATAAGTGTGTTTAAATGACGAATTAAAACAAGGGGTAATTATTTAAATGCTCATTTTGATTTTCCGTTTTTTTTTTTTATTACAATCCAGGCTAGCCTCTTGATCTTCAAGATCGATGTTTTATTAAGAATCAAAACCAAATTAGAGTAAACACACGTCTCTCTCTCTTTCTCCTCTTTTGTTCTTTTTACTTCATTTTTTTGGCAAACCAAGTGAACAGGTAAGTCGAAAGTTGGTTTCCAATCTTTCTTTAGTTTTCGCTTTTTTTTTTAAGCCTTCTTTTCTGTTCTAATTTGTATGTTATTTCTAAATAATAATGTTATTTCCGTATGAATTTAATAGATTTATTGAAAGTGCTTATTTTTCTTTTAATTGTTACACTGAATTCAGCGAAACGATGATGGAGAAAAAGTTTCTTATTGTTATTTTTGATCCGAGGTAATAGGACGGACGATTTTTTAGTTACTTTATTGTTCATTGAGTTTCTTTCTTTTTTCTTCTTCTTTTTTTTTTTTTTTTTGGCATAATGCACATTATTTACGTGCTTAATGATGGATACATTAGCTTTCAAAGTTCCATTCAAATCGGAAAAAATACGGAAATATAGTTTTTTTTTCAATTATATTAGTATTTTCATTTTCCATTGTTTATTATTTTTTTTGGTTCTGTACTTCCGTTTTCATTTTTCTCCCTATCTTCGATTCTAACTTTTTTTTTTATTGAAATTTATTTTTTATTTTTAAAAAACTGTCATATCTTTTTATTTAAAACGTTCGTTTAAGTAAACAATAAGTGATTTAAAGAGACAATTAAACAGGGGTTTTATTATTTAAATGCTCCTTTTGGTTTTTTTTCTTATTACAATCCAGCTAGCCTCATTGATCTTCAAGATCGATGCTTTATTAAGAATCCAAACAAATAAATAAACACCGTCTCTCTCTCTCTTTCTCTATCTTTTGTTATTTTTACTTCATTTTTTTGACAAACAAGTAAAGAGGTAGTCGAAGGTTGGTTTCCAAACTTCTTCATTTTCGCTTTTTTTTTTTAGCCTTCTTTTCTGTTCTAATTAATATGTTATTTCTATATTAATGAATTTATTTCCATATGAATTATAATATTATTTTTATTGAAATTGCTTATTTTTCTTTTGTATTTTACACTGAATTCAGCGAACGATGATGAGAAAAAGTTTCTAATTGTTGTTTTTGATACGAGGTACGACGATTTTTTAGTTACCTTTGTTATTCATTGAGTTTCTTTCTTCTTCTCTTTTGGCATAATGCACATTATTTACGTGCTTAATTGATGGACGACATTGGTTTCAAAATTCCATTGGATCAGAAAAAATATGAAAAATAGTTTTTTTTTTCAATATATTAGATTTTCATTTTCCATTGTTTATCTTCATTTCTGGTGTCTGTACTTCGTTTTCATTTTTCTCTCTCTATTTTCGATCTAATTTTTTTTTTATTGAAATTTATTTATTTTTGATTGTTATTTATTTTTTTTGTAAATTTACATTGAATTCAGGGGAAATAAATGAATGAGAAAAAGTTCATATTTTCGTTTTGTGTATAAGGTATGACGATTTTTTAGTTTACGATGTTGTTCATTGAGTTTTTTTTTTTTTTTTTGCACATTGTTTATGTGTTTAATTGATGAATGACATTATATAGAAAGAGACAATTTTTTTTCTTTATAGTAGTATTTTCATTTTTCATTTTTTATATTTATTTTTTGTGTTTTTGTACTTCTGTTTTTTGTTCTTATTTGAATATATTAGTTTTTATTCAAATTGATTATTATTTTTTCTTTTGCAAATTTTACATTGAATTGAGGAAAATCTTAATAAGAAAGAGAAAGAGTTTCCTATCATTATTTCTTGTATGAGGTATGAAGATTTTTTAAATTTATGCAATTATTCATTAAATAGTTTTTTTTTTTTTTGTATGTGTCCTAAAAGTAGTTTCTTTTACATTATTTATGTAGATGTCGGTTTTCTACAGTGACTCCGGCCGCCTTCCAGGGAGGAGCTCCGCCTGCAAAATGAGGGGAAGCCATTAGAGTGGCCCACTGGCGCTTGCCAGTGGGCCCCTCCGATGGTAAAGTTTGTTGGAGAGGAGAGGAGAAGGGAGAGAGATAGATAGATGTGAGATAATACCTGGTCATTTATAATACCCTAAG
>FXXK01002781.1:20617-33467 GCA_900184695.1 Betula pendula
GGAAGAAATTACTGAATGGAATGATAATTGGACATCCAAAAGATCAAGGTAAAGATTGATTCTTGCATCGGATGAAAATTCTTCCAATCTCTGAGAAATTGATGTAGGAGAATATTTGAGAATCTTGACAGAAAATATCTGAAACAAAAATGGAAAATATTTTACTTTGTGTCCAAGTTTAGATTATTTTTGTATTTTTATTTATTTCTTTTTCTCCAAAGTAATTTTACTTTGAAAAATACTCAAATTTAGCTTTATATAAAGGCATGTCTTATTATTTGAAATGCAGTTTTCAAGCATCAATATATTTATCTTCATCCCGGCGCCTCCCGTTTCAGACTGCTAGTATAAGAATATTGTTTGGTGTATGTCCAGAGGTACGGAATTGTACTAAAAAGTCCTTCAGAAATGTTTACAACCTTTATAAGGATGTAAGTATCTCAGATAACCATATGTTATATATTGACACTATATATTAATTACAACATATTTCGTTGCATTAAATATAGGTATTATTGGCTTCGTATGTCAAATCTCTTTGAAAAGACATTATAAGCTTTAACGACATAAGTTGCAGAGACTTGGAGCCAGATTTATTAAACAAACCCATTGATATTTATAAGCTATGAAGAATCTTTTATATAAACAGTTCATTGTCCGTTTATTTACTAAGTCTGGTCGACTTACTCAGTTATTTAATTTTTGCCTACAAAACACCCGGTTGTTTTACCCTTATCCAAGAGTATTAGGATGTTGCGAGGTGTTTTGCAGGGTGAAAGTGCCCAAGTGAATAACCCGTATTCTCAGTAGGTAGAATATTTATACCTACCTATATAATCTGCTATTTTACTCTTGATGGCATGGTTATAAGTGGGTGTTTCAGTCAGTCTTACCGTTAATTGACATGAATACCCTACGAGGACGTTCTTCGGTTTGTAAATTGATTTGGGCTTGGTCCGAAAAACTCTGATGAATTTCAAGTTGGTGTTTTTACAGATCTCTTTTCCAAAAGAGGGTTAAAAAGGTATCCTTGGCGTCTTAGTTTGAGCGATTTAAGACTGGGGAGGAACACAGATTAATCACAGTTAATTATTTTTTGGAGTGTTACACGATGGTCCAATGATTTTACTAATGAGAACTCAAACTCGAAAATGATTACGGTTTTAAAAATTGAATCATTAACGAAAAATAAATATGCTTTTTGCAGTTAAACCGGAATATTTTCCATTTATATATTTTTTGTTGCCCAAAACATCAAAAATTACAACTATGTTTTAGAAATCTTTTACGCCGAAACAAACAAAGCATTAGTTTTTAATCTATTATACAATCACGATTTAGTAAGGGTACTTAGATGAAGGTCTGTAACAAATTTACCAAGACTCAACAACACTTGTAAATGTCATGATGAAGGCTATCACGCACAAAATATTATTTAAAATATTTAGTTGTCTCTAATAATAATGGGACAATGAGAAAGCTATAATTAATACAATCATTGATAGTTCTCAGTTATTATCCAGCATTAAGATCTCTCTTCAAAGAAAAGATGGCATTTAACATTTTCTTTCAAGAAATATGCATTTTAGGTAATTAAAGAATCACATGTCACGACTCTATTGTAGTCGAGACGACTATTGGTGATCTTGGGTGGGGCAAGATCTAAGGAAAGGGCCTTGTGTGTGGTGTTAAGAATCTAGACTTCCTTTCAACAACAATCATCATCATTGGTTGGTTTCGGTTTGAAGGGTCAGCTTTATTGCACCACAAACTCACATATTATCATTTCTTGCACTTTCTTGGATGCTCTTCTTCAAAAGGCCTTGCAATCCTACGTTCTTCATTTTAGGTTCAGACGCTTGTAAATCCAATGGTGGAAAATATAATTCACTAGAACATCAGGCCCCAATATCAATATTCTTCTCCCCAAACATTTCTGAAACCATCATCTCCGTAGGCTATAAACATCTGACTTGGGGTGGAGAGACTCTTCCAATATTTCTACAAATTAGTTTCTGGAGGCCTACATATCCTGCAGGTTCCTCGTGCACCCAACATGGATATGATGAACTCTCTTCTTTAGCAGCATATTTTTGCAAGGCCAAATCAGGGAAATTTTTGGGGGCAGAAGTTCTCATCCAAAAGAATGTTGTGAGTTTTTTTATGTCAAAAGCAAGATTTCGTTGTGGCTTGCACCCTCTATGTAAGTACTCTAGTCCTCGAGCAATGCCAAGTGCAATCCTTATATAGTCTCCCATCAATCGACAATCAACCTTGGGGAGGGATTCTCTTTGCTATATGAACTTTCTCGAGAGATCCATTTAGGCATAAAACTGCATATATGAGAGCTCTTTTTAGAACCCTCAAGCAAGAAATCCCATGAGAGTGAACAATGGGTTGGACATGAGAGGTTTTTCTACTAATGCTGCAAGCCTCAATTAATGAATTCCTCTCCATTGGCTCTCATTCTTTTAGAACCTTCACTTGCCCAAGACAACCATCTTGTAACTTTCCTTTGTAACACCACCAAAGCCCCCTTCACCTAATTTCATTCTTTGAAGAAATTGGTCATTTTCTGATATCTGAATAACTATATCTTTTAATGGCAAGAGGTCCATTGTTCCTTTAGAAAAGCCTCATACTCTTATGGCTTTGACTTTCATTCTTCAAAAATAAAAATAGTTTCATCTGCCATAAGAACTTTCTCTTTTTGAAGCAGCAGATTGTGACCATTAGAAACTCCATCCAGCGGGGATAAAGTGACTGTAATAAAAAGAATTAGGAGATTATGAATTTATGTGGTGCATAAGCCAGAGTAAGTCAAACTAGCCTAGTTGGGGATGAGCATTCTAAAACCTTCAGTAAAATCTCATTTCTCACAGTGGCATCGACTTAAATAAAGAATGCAAATTTAAGGGATGACCTATGCATTCAGTTTCTTAAACGCAAATAAAAGAGTAACTTTAATGAGTTGGCAGGATAGGAGCGTTCCGAGGAAAATCAAGATTGTGTCATAGGGATGGGGAAAAAAACTGAAAACAAAAAAAAAAACAAAAAGAGTCAATAGAATGGCTCACAATATAAGCTGCAGGCGCTAAGGTAAAAAGTTCAAAATCGGGGAGATGGTTGTTGATTTTAACAAACATACTATAATAAATCTATTACTAGGATATAAAATATAAAATTGTTTAAAAATCTCTTGCCTTTATTTTATTTTATTTTTTTTACTTTATTTTGAGATAGAATTACTAATGTTCTTCTTGTATTCCAATTTTCACTAATAGATCTATTTTGATATGACCCCTTCCCGCGATTCCAATACTAACTAATCCAATTTTAGTCCTCTTGTGATCATAAATATAATTTTATTAATTTTAGTTTTGAAAAATTTTTATGCCAAAAGTAATTTTTAGGGTATTGTTAAATAATTATTCTTTCAAGCAATATTGATATTTGGAAAGGATCTTTTTTTTTTTTTCTTTTTTTACATCGCTTAGTGTTTTAATTTGGATTTAGTTTCTGTTTGTAGAAATTCTTTGATACTTTTTAATAATTCTGAAAAAAAAAAACAAAACAAACTAACCTAACTAATCCAACAGCTATCTAATAGCAGGCTATGTGAATTTCATGGGAGAGACGAATATATTGTTTTTATAAAATTATATAAAAAATAAAAACAAAAATGGGAAAAAAAACCCGTGGATAAGGAGATGATAGAACTAAAAGTTGAAAAGATTAGAACTAATGGAAAGAAAAGGAAGGAGAAAAAAATATAAAAGAAGAGAATGATATACATTATTCTTCTACTCATCCCTCACCCATTTTTTTTATTGACTTTTTTAAAATTTTTACTATGGATTTGGTGGGGTAAAAGTATAAGTAGACAGAATGATTGTATTATCATTTTTTAAAAAAGAAACAAGTAAGCATAGAAGTGAACGTTATTTATCTAAGTTCACCTCTTCTCTATTAACCATTTATTTGATTTGTTCATAAAGCCAAATTTGACACATAGTTTTGTTTGCCTAACGGGTTTAGATTCAAATATATCACGGTCAGATGCTCTCCTTTTTTTTTTTTTTTCTCCTCCCCTTTGTTTAAGCCACCACTATCATGTCCTCTCATTTTATTTTTCTTGAAGCATTTTCACTATCCTATTCACACAGTTTCTGTCAAATAGCTACATTTCCTACTCGCCTTTTTATACTCTTTCGACACGTACCTTTTACTTTCTCTTGGTTTTTTTGTTTTCCTAGGAAAATTAAGTATAAAAGAATTTTTGTTTTCTCGGGGACTACTCAAGTTCAAACAAATCATTGCAATAAGGGTTTGAAGAATTGACGACAGATTTTAGAAGTCTTCTAATGGATTCCGTGACTCAAGCACATTCTCTAGAACGGATAAAAATGGAGGCGAATGCGAGTGCATTACCAAAACTGATAGTAGAACACCAAAACTGATAGCTAGAAACTTTATATTATTCATGAAATAATACTTCAAGATTTGTTTTTTTTTTTTTTAAAAAAAAAATTTTTTTTTTTAAAGCCAAACCCCATGGGGAAGGGGGCCGGTGAAAATGGACGTTGCTATTTATATGTGTTGAAGAAAAATAGATCGGTACTTGCGCTAACGGAATACCTTCATGTAGCTGTTAAGCAAGCCACGTTAATATCAACAAGAAATAGATTGAAGAAGTATCTTACCTGATACTATGTATGATCTTACTTTGAAGCTCGAACTCCCTTGCATCCAAAGTTGAAAGAATATTATTTTAGTTGAAAGTATAAATCTACATCACTGTTTTAATGTTGAAGATCATTAATGGGAGCGACATGTCTGAGATTGATCTTATTTCCTTTATCAACACGCTATTGTATACATGTATCTGTTGGCATATGCATTTGAATATATCTCCCCATCTTATCTAATCTTTTACTCTGAATAGAATTGAATTCAGTTTTTTGCTGCCTTCTATAATACAATAAACAGAAAGAGTTACAATTAGCAAAATATTCATCAGATAATACTAATATAGTAGAGTCCGGAAACTGTATCTAAAGTGTCAGTTAAAAGCGTAGAGTGCTTGGAGCTCCTCGCCATAACGGTACAAAGACAACACACTCTCCCGCCCTTCACACCCACACCCTTTTCTTGTAACTAACCGCAAAATGAAATCACAAAGTAGCACCCAAACACATAGAAGTAGGTACCTAGTGGCGAAAAACACGACTAGATGGTGACATAATGGTCTCATCTTAATTAATTGGGTGTAGGCGCAGAAAGTTACCAAGAGTAGTAATGCTCTCGGAAGAAGTATTCCGAGAACTCATGGCCGGAGTATGGATTTTACGTACTTCTCAAAGAGGACAGTTCGACCGCAGACCTTCGAATGTGGGGTCATTCCGACAAAAGTACTCGATACAAGAATGCGATTGCCGAAAAATTCCATAAGATGGCTGATCTCCAAAATGCATTATGCCATATCACATAGAGCGCCCCGAAAGAATTAGCTATAAGCATACAACCGAATATAAAGACTTCTTTCTGTAGATTGAAACCATTTCGCGACTCGCATAAAGGTCGATAACAAGTCATTAAATTTATCGCGGATAGAGAGGTGTCTCATCTTGCGAAATTTCATTGTTGTAGTATTTTTTATGGAACTTCTTAAACTATGTGTAGCTTTATGGGTTATGTACTTACGTCTCTCTCGAAGTACACTAATTTCTTCTTTTCTTTTTATCCACGCTTCTTGTGCCGACATCAGTGCAGAAAAGTGATTGGTGGATTGCAAGAAATGAACAGATTAATAGACAGGGTTACAAGTCTCTTACTATCATAGCTCAACAATTAAGGTATATCAGGTTTGGCTAGAACACACAAAGGTTTATATGCAATTCTTTACTGAGAATATTACGATTGATTTACTGTTGATATACACCAGCTCAACTATGTCTGCAAAGCTGTTCTATTCGGGCTATAGTCATCTAGTGAGTAGATTGCGTCACTGCGAAGTGTACCCAAAATTCACTGGGGATTGGGGATCTATCATATAAGACCTGTCCGGCGTCAGTGACCCCACTCAAAGAATGGTGCGCTGGTTACAAAACTCTAACCAATGGATTCAAGGCACACACACAACAATAAATAACTAGATCATAAGGTTAATTTGTAATAATGGTAAGCCTATGACCATTATTTCATTCAAGACGGTGCACCATGTCATACAATGTACATATTGTTCATTCATTTCAAAAATAGAAATATATAAAAAAATTATTCTTTTTTGAAACCATTATAACAAGTCATAAAATTGTAAGCTCATAACATAGAAGAGAACGTACTCAGTCTGGTAACATATCACACTTTTATAACAAGTACAGTTCATACTCAATTATTTACTTACCTCAAACGCTCTTTCAAAACTTGAGACATCTTGCGTTCACTGCGAAGTGTACCCAAAATACACTGGGGATGGGGATCTATCATATAAGACCTTAACTATGCTGAATCTATCGTTAAAACCCTGATTTTGTACATTATGGTCAACACACGAACGTATGTGCTTCCACATGAATGTTTGTATGTGCCCAAAATGTCCAAAACGGAATAAAACTCTTGTAAACTAAACTCTAGATGAATATTATACTACAAACCTGATTGTAGAAAAGAAAACAAGGTATTTCATAAAATAAAATAAAATATTCTTTGAAAACATAATAGATGTATGTAAAAGCTTATAACTATCAACAATTCTTTAAAATCTCATAAAATACATGATAGTTAAGCATGATATGCAGTAATATAAACATTATTTTGAGTAAACAAACTAGGGTAAAAAAATTACCTTTCTTAGAAGAATGAAAACTTAAGAGCATCTGCTTTTGCACAAAGGTCCCCTTCCACACCCGAGTGAGATCGTATCTAAAGGTGAGGGGTGAGGTATATTTATAGAGGAATTCGTTTGGTTAAGAACTGTTTGATAAAATCACGTTCCCTGCTTTACACAAACGTATGTGTACTAGTCACGAACGTTTGTGTGTACCTCCCAGACACACATGCAGGTTGCGTCACCTACTGCATGCAAAGATGAACAGATACACGACACATGCAAGAATGTATGTTATACGAACATATGTGTGTACTGTGTTCACAAACATTCCTGACTTTACATAAACGTATGTGTGAGCCATAAAACTTTTATTCTAAGGCTTTGAAAGTTTTTGGAGTATTACATACCGCCATACCATAGCCAGACCACCATTGGACCATCGTCGGACCTCCGCCGAAACTCAAATTTTTAGGTTAATTTTTGTAATTTTTTTAATATTAATATTTTTATGTTGTGAATAAAAATTGATTTTTATAGGTTAATATGATTGAATGAAAATATAAAAAACTATTTGTGATTTTCCATACGCACCAAGCGGCAGAAAACATTTTCTTATAAAATGAACTTCGTCAGAATTCAAATTTTTAGGTTTATTTTTTAAAATTTTTTTATATTAACATTTTTATTTTGTGAAGAAAAATTTATTTTTACAGGTTAATATAATTGAATAAAAATATAAAAAGTATTTGTGAATTTCCGTGCGCCAAATGCTGGAAAATGTTTTCAGCGGAGAACATTTTCTTATAAAATGATTTTTCAAGAAACATATTCTGACAAAAAATATTTTACGCCAAAACAAACGGAAAATCACCTATGTTGTCTCATGTTCAGCTATTTCTGTGTGAAGAAATACTTTAAGCTATTGTAGTCTGTGTAGATCTCGCACTTTTCGCCATACAAAAAGTGCCTCCAAATCTTAAGAGCAAAAACAACAGTTGTCAATTATAAGTTGTGCGTTGGGTAGTTCTGCTCGTAGCACTTTAACTGTTGTGAGGCGTATGCGATCACCTTACCATTTTGTAGGAGTACAAATCCTTTCTTTGACCCGTCGCTATACACCACGAAATTCTCAGATTCTGTAGGTAATGTTAGTATGGGCGCTGATGCTAACGGGATCTTCTAATCTTGAAAGCTTTCTTTACAAGCATCCATCCAGAAGTAGCAAGCGATTTTGAAATACTCCGAATATTTATTTATTGGATAAATAAATATTCATCTTGGAAATGTTAAATATATTGGAGAAGAGAGAAAGAGCGGAAGCGGAAAGAGACGAAAAGATTACATCTTGTATATTGAGTATATATTGTACTATTATAGACGCCTCTATTTATAGAGAGACTATGAGTAGTAACCAAGAAACCCTCACTACAAAAAATTAGATCATTCGCAGCGACATATTTTCGCCGCTAATGATCCAATTTTCGCCGCTATTGATAAATCGCGGCGATCTTGCGCCGCGGATGCTGCGGATGCTGAAAGCTGGACGCAAATGATCATCCGCGGCGACATAGGTTTTCGCCGCGGATGATAACTTAACAGCGGCGACCAAAATCGCCGCTAATACTAAATGATGTCGCCGCTACATAAGTAGAGAATTGGGAGAAGACTGCGCTGTTGATGCATTATCATTAGCGGCGAAAGTATGCGTCGCCGCTAAGTCAGGAGACGGCTCGAGTATTGGCCATGCGAGCTGGGCGAGGCTGGTCCTTTCGCTTGAACGCACAGCCAAGCTATCGAGGACACCAAAGGCCCCGTGCCAATGGTCGAGTTTCCCAAATTTCGGGAGATCGTCAATTCATGTCACTCGATCTTTAGCTCTCCTCCCGGCTTCTGTCAGAAACTTTGTCTTACGAGGTTCCAAGTCCATCCCGATTGGCTCTCCATCTCCTCCTCGATCATGTAATAGACCCATAAGTCGCATTTTTTGTTTTCCTTGTATAGCTGTGTAATTTTTTTCATGATAAAAACTGAGAAGGAAAAGAAACTCTTTTGTTCACAGTTTTGTATTTGGTCCTCAAAAATTAATGCGAGCAAGTTTGTTGATGAGCAATGCAATTTCTTGAAGACGGGAAAGCGGGAGGTTTTTTTAAAAAAATTTTTAAACAATTTTTTATTTTAAGAGTCAATAGCATCTAACATAGTGAAAGTTTAATTTTTTAAAGAAATTTAAACTATTATTATTTATTTCTTAATTTATTAGACAATTTTTTTTTTTATTTTCATAACGTTGAGACAGTTAAATTTTCATCTTTTTTTTTTTAAAAAAAAAAAACCTTTAAACTATATTATTTTTTAAAAATTTAATTGTGTTTTTAGATTCAATAGCGCGCGATGGCTAAATATCGCTGCTATTGATAAGCTTATCACGCGGCGACATGATGCAATGTTGCGTCGCTGATATCGATATTCAATAGCAGCCCGTAATAGTCGCGCCTGATTAAGCAAAACGGACGTCCGTTTTGTCATGCGGCGGTAGTGAAAAAAATTCCCCCCAAAAAATTTTATTTCCGCCCCGCGCGCCCCCCTCTTCCTTTGCTTACTTTCCTCATCTCTCCTCTCTGTTCTCCAAGCCCCAAAACTGAAACCCCTCTCTCATCCTCTCTCTGGATTCACTCCTCGCGTCTCATACTCCCACACCTTAATCCGGCCGACTCAACCACCCACCACGTCTCCGGCGACTCCCCACGCAGTTCCGGCGGAGCACCAACACGTCTCGGCGGCTCAGCCACGCAGCTCCCCGGCGGACCCACACATCTTTGTCGACCCAGTTCCGGCGAGACACTCCCACCGTCTCCTGCCCGACTCAGCGCACGCAGCTCCGGGAAGACCCACACAGTCTTTGTCCGACCGCAGCTCCGGCGGACCACACCACGATCTCCGGCGACTCAGCCACGGAGCTCCGGCGAGAGCCCACACGTCTTTGTCGGACCCGCAAAAAATGTTCTCGCCTTTCTCTTTGGCGTTTTTCTTTTTCTGCCTCCTTCCGTAAAATTTAACTTGTTTCTGAAAAATATTTTGTTTTTTTGAATTTCGTTCTTGAATTGCTTAATTTTGCAGATTGCCCTTCGCTGCTTCGGGTTTTCACGAGGTTATGCTTCCTTTATTCGACTTTCCCTGTTTCGTTTTTCACCGCATTAGATTTTAAGTCAAGTCTGTTTTTCTGTAAAGTACAGCTATGTAAGATGTTGGATTGCCCAACGGCGGGTTTAAGTAGCCCGATAGTTTTCTTGATTCCTCCATCTAATGGGGCGAAATGCTCCCCATTAATTGCAACCATGTCTTTTGTTGCCTGCCTTGACCTTGTCTTGTTAGAGAAAGTTTTGCCACTTCTTCTTGGCTCTTGTAACCTTTTCCTATTATCATTCTTTCATTAATTATCCATTTGTCCCATATCTTGAACTCGTCTTTTTTTTTGGTCCTTTATCGATTATGTTGAGGGTGGTGAATTGCCTGGATCGATATTTGGCCAAGTAAGACTTTTTTAAGTCATGGGTATAATTATTAGTTCCTACGCAGCTTGCTGCTCTTTAATGTTATATCTGTCAAAAATTGGTTGCAGTATTATTTTTTGTATTTAGATTAATTACTTAAAGACACTTAACAGCTTCTCTCTTGGGTTTATCTGAACTTCAGGAAGTGACAGCCCGTTTACTGGAGAAAGAATGCAGCAGTAAGTTGTACGGCAGCATGCTCAAAGTTGCAGCTAAGGTGTGCATTTACATGGGTTGTACACCGAGACATGAAACCAGAGTATAACAAGCTTCCATAACAGGCATGACCTGCTTCAGCTTCCTACTGACTTATGCTGCTTACTGACATTTTATTTTCAAAATCCAAATAGCAATTGAGGTTTAATCACCTAATGCACAACTAGTCATGGTTTTTGACAGCTGGGGTTCCGTTGTGTTTGTGCAATGGTAAGAGATTTCTTTTAATCGTCTAAGGAGAGGAATTCACGCTCTTGAAGGCCACAGATTGGGTGGTCAGATTTCATTAGTCCAGGCAAGTAGAGCTCTATTATGCGAATTCGATCATTTTCAGTATCTATGTTCCATTTTTCGCAAGCTTAGGCTTGTTTGTTTAGTTTGAGATGTTTTTCTACATGTATTCCTAAAGCCCGATAAATTCAAAAAATGCAGGAAAAGAAGTTTCGTGTATTGTTGGCAGTGCTTACTAATGTTGTCCTGAGTATTGAGACGCAAGCAGGACTGAATTGAATGTCTGGCAGTAATTGGTGTGATTACCTAGCATTTTGCTCTGGTTGGGAGGCGCCCCTTCTGGGATAAGACTTGAAGCATGGTATCATTTAAGGGAGGTTGACTTACAAGCCTTCATTTAAACTTTATTTTTTCTTTTTTTTTATCAGTGAAACAAGTCTTTTATAGTATTTTACCTTATTCTCTGAATAGTTTCTTAACTATTTATGCTCCCCCAAAAAATCTCCAGCTTGTGTGATCAGATGGAAAAGTGCAGCACACACTTAAAAAAAAAAAAAGAACAGAAAAAACAACTCTTTCACCAGCTTTTTCTTTTCCCTAAACAACCTTTCCATTATTGTGGATGTAAACTTCATAATGGTCTATATACTTAGGGCCATTGGCCCAGTGTCTAAGCAGCGTTTTTTTTCGGTTGTATTTCTTGAGTGTACTTATATAACTGTCTAACATTTGGCAGGTTTAAAAAACAGCCTGATTTTTCCCGGCAAACGCGGTAGGTCAAGCATAAGCCAACAGTGCTAAAGATTTTTGTGAAGAAGTTACTTGTGAAGGATCCTCTGGCAACGCTCAACTGGCTGCTCAGGCCCTATTGTATGTATCCCGGTTCTGTCTCTCTTAGTAATTTTTTAGTGCTGTATATTTTCTGGTAATATTGGAAATTGGGCTAATGCAGATTGTTATATTTTTAAGCTTGTGGCTACTGAATATATTTCATTGGTTTTTATTGTTATGACTTGAGTAACTAAGTTTCAGATGTGGGGGGTGAGCTATTAGGATGCTCAGCCATGCAGCTTTATTTTTGTTTGCTTGTGGTATAACAGGGAACATAACTTAGTTTCTGTTGTTGCTTTTATTTTGTGTGTTTTTGGGTGTGGGGAGAGTATCAATTATATTATTTTAGGGTTATCTTATTGTGACACTTTCTTTTTCTTTTTTCCCCTTTTGTCTTATAGGAGAGCCGAGTTAACAGCTTGGACTCGTGGCCATTTTGACACTACCAATCCACCACCGGGAGTGGTTACATGTTACTTTGGAGATTGTTGGGTTGCCAGCAGAAACCCTTGAAAATGTTTTTGACTGCTTCTTCCCCATGCAATTTATACCCATCTCTGTTATGAATTTGGAATATAACTTTTTGCTTTTTGTATTTCAATAAATGTGCAAATATTGGGCGAAATTGCGATTGTGGGATACCATGAGCTCAATAGTGAAAAATCCAACTTTAATTTTACCGTGTCCATTGCTCTCTGAGCCTCCCCTGCCTACCTTGATACGTACAAAATTATTATTATGTTTTAATTTTCTTTTTTTTATTTTTTATTTACGAATTTTTTTTTTCCCCTGCAGCATGCGAGCAGGAGCTCCCTGCTGCTATGAAACAATTATTATTATTTTTTAATTTTGGTTTATTTCGGATTTAGTTTTTTATTTTTTATTTTTTTGGGAGTTGGATTGTTATTACCGCGCGGCGAAGCTTGTCGCCGCTAATAGTGTTTATTTTTAATTCCTAAAAAAAAGCAGGAATGTCATTTAGCGCCGACAAACTCTCGCCGCTATAGTGTTTTATTTATCATTTAAAATTTTTTTTTTGAAAATATCATTAACGGCGACAGTTTAGCTGTTTTATTTTTTTTTTAAATTTCCGAATGTCATTAGCGGCGAACCCGACTTTCGCCGCCAATAGTATTCTTATTCATTATTTTTTTTGTTTTCTCATTTCTGGAAAAGATCATTAGCCGGC
>FXXK01002782.1:0-17500 GCA_900184695.1 Betula pendula
CCAAATCATTCGCCGCTGTATACCCCAAAGTGAAGTTCAAAGTATCATCTCATTTTGCCACACTTTGGCTTGTGGAGGGCATTTTAGTGCAAATAAGAGCACAACGAAGGTCTTACAAAGTGGATTCTACTGGCTGTCCTTATTGAAAGACCCATATAAGTTTTGTCGAGCGTGTGACAAATGTCAACGCCTTGGAGCAGATGCCTCTAAACCCCAGCTTGATTGTAGAAAATTTTTATATCTGCGGAATAGACTTCATAGGACCCTTTCCGCCCTCATTCTTATGTGAGTATATTCTTGTGGCGGTGGACTATGTTTCCAAATGGATAGAAGCTGTGGCTACTAGAACCAACGATCATAAAGTTGTTATCAAGTTCATTCAAGCCAACATCTTTAGTAGATTTGGTATGCCTTGTGCAATTATCAGTGACATAGGAAAGCATTTTTATAATAGGTTTCTCAAAACCTTACTCCTCAAATACTTTGTCACTCATAAAGTTGTCATGCCCTACCATCCTCAAACAAGTGGCCAGGTGAAATTATCCAACAGGGAGATCAAGCACATTCTAGAAAAAATGGTTAGGTCGGATCACAAGGATTGGTCCTTGCGACTTAATGATGCATTATGGGCTTACCNGTACATCGTTCATGATGCCGATTGGCATGTCGCCATATCGGCTTATTTATGGAAAAGCGTGACACCTCTCTGTTGAGTTGGAGCACAAAGCTTGGTAGGCCATTAAGAAATTCAATTTTGACATGAAATCAGCTAGATCCCATAGAAGATTACAATTGAGCGAGCTTGAATAACTGCAAAATGATGCCTATGAAAGTGCACAGATGTACAAAGAGAAAACAAAAGCATTCCATGATAAACACATTCGGCCTAAAACTTTCGTTCCGAACAAGAAAGTATGGCTTTATAATTCCAAACTTAGCCTATTTCCTGGCAAGCTCCGATCGAGATGGGATAGTTTATTAACAGTCATATCAGTATCCCTTCATGGAGATGTTAAACTAAGAAACTCGAAAAATGGCCAAATTTCCAAAGTAAATGGTCAAAGATTGAAGCCCTACATTCAGGGCTTGGTGCATAACAAAGATGTGGAATCCGTCGATCTAATGGATCCCATCTATTTGGAGTGATGTTTATTTTATTGCATTTATATATTTATTATGTTTTTAATTTTGCATCATTCTTTGTTGTTTGCAATTTAATTTTCATTTTAGTACATTTTGACCTAATGGGATTGAGTGCCACAAGCTGACGCTCGATCTTCTCATCAGAAAGCTAGCGATCGAGGCGCTAGGAGCTGAGGATCGATCACCAACTAGCGATCAAGTGCCAGGAATATGGGGATCGATCGCCATCGATCCAAAAGGTCACGTGGCCTCTTTAAATCCCCCCTACTCCCTTCATTTTCTCCATTTTCCTCAAAACATCGATCAATCCTCTCTCTCCCACACCGTAACCCTCATTCCATTCTCTCTAATTTCTCATTTCTTCTTCTTTTTCTTAATTTCTTTTCCAATTAACACTTTCCCAACCTTTTCTCACATTTCTGTCCGATTACCTCACGAAATTTTCCTATTCCTTGTACTTTTCTGTTTGGCACACCAAGTGTTTATCAAAAGTTCCATAACTAAAATTTCAATGGCAAACACTCGTGCTTCATATTCTCGAGAACCAGCTGATGATAGTCCTTTCATTAGCCATGATTGGCAGCATCGTGAGCTCAATCCCAAGACTCATTTCGATATCGTGGGTGCTTTTTCGGGAAATTGAAGGCGTGAAATGGGCTAGAAAACAATTCCGAAAAAGGAAGTTGATGCCATTGCTCCAACCAATGCACGATGTGTTCCACCCGCGCTTTGTCCGACTTTCTACCAAAATATGACATTGATTCGGACCAGCATGAGGTTTTATCTTCCATCATCAATGGAGAGTGACTATAGATGATATTATGAAAGCACTTGGCTACCCTCCTGAGTGCCCATCTTCATGGTTTGGTGAGTCCCCTTCTGAGCTTGATTTGCACACGATTGTGTATGACATGTGTTCGGGAGAGTATGTCGACAAGAAGAAAAATTGTACAAGTAAAGCTAAGTTACCTTCCCGACTTTGGTTGGTGGACACTGTATTGAAGAGGAATGTGTGCCCATTGGGACACAAAATGCATCGACAAGGTGAATTCTTAGCAGCCCTCTATGCTTTTCATAAGAAGTACTGGTTCTCTACACTACAGCTCATCTTGAGCCAAATACATAAGTGCTGGGACGAATTGGTTGACAAGACTTTACCAGGTGCCAAAAAGTGGTCATTACCTTTCCCCTTCTTGGTCACTAAGATCGTCGTCAATAAGGGCAATGAAATCTCGGACACCAAAATTTTCATAGATAAATTCCCAATGTTCAGATTGCCGCAATGGAATCTAAGTACCTCCCATATGAGAAGAAGAGTGCCTGCTCTTGAGCAAAATGATGATATGGAGGCTGAGCTTGCTGATATTATGCCCCATGCTAAGGTGGCTGAGGGAGAGCCATCCGAAAGAGTTCCATTGTCACACACAGAGTATGAGCTGCTTCAGGAAGAACTGAGGAAAATGCAATAGAGGCAAGAAGAGTTTGAGAAAAAGATTGGGGATACGCTACAGGAGATTCTGAGTCATCTCCCGCCTGCACCACCTGCACCACCTACCCCTTGATTTACATTATGACTTGTCCTTTTATTTTTATAGCATTGTACCTTTTGTTTTGATAACATTGTTGTATCGTTTTGTCATTTTGTTGATCCAACAATGTACCTCTTATTGCCATTTTGTTGAAAGGATAGATTTGTTTTTTATGATTTAGTTGGGGAATGTTTGACTATTTTTATTTGTGTTATTTATTTGTTGTTTTATCTCTAACACTCATGTTTTTAGTCTTGTATTATTATTTTTTTCTCTTGTTTTTAGTCTTGTTTTTCAGGATGAGTGTTCTTAAGTCCAAGTTTAGGGGTTTGCTATGAGCCATACCTCCCAATTTAGATTTTCCTTTATACTTGGTATTATGCTTTTATTTTATATACACATTGGGGACAATGTGTGATTTAAGTTTGGAGGTATGAAAAGACACTTTGTCCAACAAAATTTTTATTTTTGCAATGTTATTCTGTGGAATTTGGTTGATCTCTAATTGTGGTTTGCTCTTCATTGACATTTTTAAAATTTTGAACATATGATCACACAATTGGGGATTCTATTTCTTGTTACTTACTTTTGGCTATGACATTTCATTTATTTCAAATTTGAAAAATCACGAAACACATTGGCATATCATCTGTGAGGTATGAGCTTTAAGTTAATGCCTTACATCTTTGTTTTCAGTGTCTTGGATGCAATTAGGTGACTTGTTAGATGGATAATGATAAGTGTTGAATGTTATACATTCAAGCCCCTTAACTCGCATGTGTTATACCTTTTTGTGTTGTTATCTAATGTTTTATTGTGTTTTAGTGTTTGTCTTATTTTCAGGTCTTAAAGAGAGTTCAAATCATATCATGGACTTTAAGCTTGAAGATAATTTTGATGAGTTAAAGTGCTTCCAGAGGCTTGGTGCTCGAGCATCCATTTCTGGTGCTCCAACACCTGACGCTCGAGCGCCCAACCCTGGTGCTCGAGCACCGTCATATCTTCCAGAACTAGAAGATATTTTCGTGACAGCAAATGACGACAAGATCTTTTGGGGTCTGATATTGCGGCTTGTCAGTCAATTGTAGGCGCCGAAATCAACCCTCAGAACCGACCTAAACTACTTGGATGAAGATCTTTGTAGTCTTAACTCCCTTTGTAAAGATCTAAGCCTCTCTCTTCTCTATATAACCAAAACTAACGGGAGAAGGCAGTAGCTCGGTTTTGTCTTAGTTTTTCTCTCATTTTGCTTGTAATTATTGTTGTAGACAGTAGGTAGAACTCCTCTCTTAGCACTTGCCTTCCTTAGGAAATGGTTCTCTCCAAATCAATGGAGTTTTCCAATTCCTATATGAGGAACTAAACCCATTGTAGGGTTTTGATGTAGCTTGATCCAAGTGCTATGAGTTGAGTAGTTTTAGCTTGGATTTTGTATAAATGGTATGGTGATTGTATATGCATGAGGTTTGTGCTTATTGATTATGCCATTTGAGATTAAACTTGTTCTTTGTCTATGAGGAATTGAGTTAGGTTTTGAATGATTTCAATACTTTTGATGTCTTTGATTGAGAGAGTATAAGCTATGCAATGATGCTTTTGACATGAGGTTATGTGAGTTTGATAGGGCATGCTAGGGACCACAACTCAATCTATGTTAGTTTAACTTATAATAGATGGAAAGAGGGGTGGAAACCTATGATGCTTTATGCTTATTTCATGATTTTATGTAGGCTATTAAGAGAACTTATATCGCATGCTACGGAACACGGGTTAAATCACATGTAGGTTAGGTGAGTGACTAGTGCAAACTTATGATGCTTTATCATTTTCCTTTGATAGTATATTTTTAATGAGATGTTGTGAGGATTGACACCCTTTACACACTCAAAATCATATCTTTGTTTGAGATCCATGCTAGGATTAGTTCGCTTGTGGTATGAGGATTGAGTGAAATCAATTTCCTATACCTCCCTACTCTTTTTAGCTCAATTTGTGTAACTTAGTTTAAGACTTTTTAGTTATTTAGTTTTTAGTTTAAAAACACAACCTCTTTTGTTTATGAGTTAAGTTAGGTAATATTTTAGAAATTCCATATCATACAACCGCACACAATCCCTGTGGATTGAAATAAATTTAAATTTGATTTCTAAGCGCGATCAGATAACTTGGGCGAAATAAATAAATAAATAAATTTTAGAGTGATTGATAATATGGCTAGTTTGACTCCGTAGCCTCTTTGACTTGAGTTAGTAAATCCTTTGAAATGTTTTTACATCTAGTGCCCTAAAGCCATTTGGTTTGGGAGTTATTGGCCTAACACTCGTTACATGGGTTAATTAGAAAGCTTAAAGGAGTTAAGCATTGCATAGCTGTATAAAATTTTTAAATACTATTAATGTTGCCTATGCCTTGGTTATTTCATCTGATGAGAAATTTCAATAAATTTTGAGATACTGAACCATGTATGTAAGAAATACTTTGAAGCCTCATGATGATGTGTTAATATCACTATGCACCAATTTGAACATGTGGTATCTTAGCCAGCCATTTGTAAGTGATGAGACCATGAATTTCGTAAACTGTTGTGAAGATGGAGTTTATCAATTTAAGCTTGTTTATGAATAAAAAACCATTGTTTTGATGCTACTTCATTATTTAGGATAACATGATTATAAAAAATGTTTGTGGGTAGCATTACTATTAAATCTTCACAAGACTTCACTTGTCCACTAGGGATGCCTAAGGGTTTAAAAGGCTCATTGCATGTGCTAAATGCAATCTTATTTCCCACGAAAGAAGAGTCATAGTAGTTGTTTATATTTTGTTCATTTCATTGTTTTGTTGTAATGCTAAGGGACTAGCATTATATAAGTTTGGGGGTGCGATAAGTGCTGAATGTTACACATTCAAACCCTTTAACTCTCATATGTTAAACCTTAGTTTGTATTGTAATATAATATTTTGTTGTGTTTTTGTGTTTTATAGCATTTTCAGGTCCTAAGGAGAAAGTGTGTTTAATTTCATCAAAATCAGACATTAACACCAAGGATTATTGCAGAGAACAAAGAGGATCGATCCCCACGATTGGGGGATTGATTGCCAAAAGTTGGGGATCGATCGCCATCGAATCTCTTAGAACATAAATATCTGCAAACAGCTGGAAAGAAGGAAATGATGAAAAGTGATTAAAATTGCAGCTTGGTAAGCGATTGTAGGTGCCGGATTATCACTTCAGAGATATCCCAGCCCACTTGGCTAAAGATCTTTCCTTTCCTTATCTTGTAATAGGATATTATATTCATTTTCTCTATAAAAGAGAAGGATCCGAGAATGTATAGGGTTCAGTTCATTTTTAGTTTAATTTACAACTTAATTTTATTATCTTAGTGTTCTGGCAGAAGGTAGAAGCACGACCCATACCTCAAATTACTCTAGGAAATGGTTTTCTCTTCTTCAATAGAAATTCTCAAATCCATCATGAGTAATTAACTTTTTATAGGGTTTTGATGTACTTCTCTCCAAATACCATGGTTGGATTGTGTTTCTCTTAGGGATTTTTTGCATATGTATAATGATTGTATAGCATAGTGATCGTTCTTAATGCTTATATTCATTTATGAAGAAAAGTTTACTTTGTCTATGAGAAATCTTTTTGTCTTGAATGAGTTCAAATGTTTCCATTTTTTGTGATTGTAGGAACGATGGCTTTGCAATGATTCTTTTTGGCATAATTCATGTGGATTTGATGAGCCATGCTAGGGAACACAAATCAATCTACATCTTCGTGTAGTTTAGTGTAAGTAAAAGATTAGTGCAAACCTAAGATGACTTATGCTTTTTCCTTGAAATATATATGCTTATTAGGAGATTTTATAGGCCATGCTAGGGAACACGAATCGTTTCACAATTAAATGTTAGGTGGGCAATTAGTGCGAAACATAGATGGGTTATTATTATTTCTTAATAAAAGTATTTTCGTGTTGAGGTCGTCGTGTGGTTGACAACCATTACGCGCTCATATTATGCATATAATAAGAATCCCATGTTAGACTCAATCTACCCTTGGTATGAAGTTTGGATGAAATCAATTTCCTATACTTCTCCTTTTACCTTTATCTTTATTTTACTTGCCATTAGTTTATGCTTACATTAGTTTTAAAACAAAAACAAAACAATATCTTTTTCCGAATTGAGTTAGATAAAGTCTTAATTATTTCATAAGCAAAACAACTTACACAGTCCTTGAGGTTTGACACCCATTCTATAGTTCTATTCTACAAAAGACTCGTACTATTGCGAGTAGTGAATTTATAATTGAAAAACTCACGCATCAGTGATGATAATAAATGAATTAAATGTACAAATATGAAAGTATGCATTACACGTTTATGTTTTGATGATGTATATGTACTATGTTTTCTAGAATTGCATGCTAGATGTAGGTATGCATATGAGCTTGAATAGAACAGAACATATGTATACGTTTATAGCTAGTTTGCATATGATAGTTTCATGGGATTCTAACTTAAATACATTTATATGTATGTGGTTCGTGATTCAAATGGAATGGATAGCATATATATTTGTTGAAAACCAGAAGCTGTTTTATTGAAAGATGTTTTGTAGCACATGCATATATTGGAAACTAATGATTATATTGTACACTGCCATCCGACGAATATCATATCACTTTCAATATATTGAAAGATGTTTTGTAAATCAAAGGTATTTGTTATTGTAAATTGAAGTAGAAATTGAAAGATTGGTTCAATGTGAAAACTTAGTAAAGATTATATTCATTGAGTTTGTGGACTCATATTTTCGCTTGGATGAATGTGGTTAACTCCATGATCGCTTAGATGTTGCTGTTGATGTTGATGCAAGTAGTGAAGATTTGGATAATGATCCAGTGGCTGCATATTTTGGATACTATGTTTAAGGGTGATGTACGCCTGTTGGTATTTTGTATAGTCATGTATTAAACTAGTTTTGTTGTACATCAATATGTTGTATATATTTGAACAGGTTGATGTATTTTGGCTATGTCGTATGTGCCATTTTTGTTTGCCTTCCTTTTGATGTATAGAACTTATGTTAAAACTTTTTAATATAGCTTATGTCAGCTCCATAGTTATGTTACTCTCACAGTAATGTTTATTATAGTTTCCGTTGTAATGTTATGTTAACTCTGATGTGATATGCTTATGTTATTAGTTAATAATGACTTTGTACATATGTATGCCTCAGTGACGATTCGGTTTCATTTCAATATATATATATATGTTGTTTTTGGGATCAGGTCGCCACATAAAAGATTCAACCAAACCTTAATATACAATCATGCCTCAAATACTAAGTCTACATTGTTACCTAAAAGTACTAATTACCATGTGCGACCTTTAAAATCCTACTATCAGTTCTCAAGCATTAACCGAATCGATATCATTGTGTCAAACAGTCGCATTAACCTCGAGGTCAATCTTAAGTTCGACATTTAAGGGTAGTCCACCTAAAAAACAACACATGTTTTACAGATGGAAAAGATATAAGCGTAAATCCACGACTTAATGAGTAATAATACACATGGGATCCAAGTTACCATGTAGTGAACTTAATTGTTTGGCAAAAGTATACAAATCACAAGCAGTAATAAGGTAAGATTATCAGTTTAAAGATCATATGACATGACAATGGAATATAGATATAATACATGATAATTAAAAGTAATATATCATAGTTCAATTCCATATAGTATACCGAGACATTAACCTTTTCTCGGTAGGGTTGGCGCATTCTCGAAAGAGCTTTTGGTACAACACCAGTGCCCTAGATGTTGCACAACGTATCGTCTTATACTAGCAGCTCGACTGGGTTCGACCTCGGGTGGCTCACACTACTAGCAAAACCATCTTGGTGACTACCAATCAAATATAGCTACGCCGGTCATAAATAACGATTGGATCTAAGGCCAAAACATAAAAGTAAATCTTTTTGATCATAAGGCCAAACCCATATAATAGTAGCTCATGGATGTTATGCATGTACCAGTATACTATGCTATACGATGCAATTTAATTCACAACCTTTTACTTACATGCATTTATAAACTCATCATTTTCATTATCTTATTATTCATCAATCATTTTCACAAAATAGAGTCCACATTATTCTAAAATATATTTCATGTGAGTTGTAAACATGCATGTTTTATACATAAAATAATCATGCTACGCGAAAAAGATAATGATAACAAGTGTTGGTGCTATTTTTAGGTCGTCTTCTTCAATGAACCGACGACCCCAACAGTTTCTGTATGGTTGAGTTGGGAGTGGGCCTCCCTGACCTGAGAATGTTATATGCCTGCAAAATAGAGAGGCATCAGAATGTCCCTAGCCGGAGCCGAAGACCCTCCGATGCTTAAGTTAGCATGCTTATATAAACTGAGGAAAATAAAGGGGGTTTAGAGAGAGAGAGAGATAGTCTAGCCGGAGCTCTCATGGAGGGCTCCTGTCTGAGAGAGGGAGAGAGAGAAGAAGAAGTCCCAAAGTCTGGAAGTCGAGAGGTCTAAAAAAAATCCCCTTGAAATGGTGTCTCTCCTTCTATATAAACAATTCTGACTTTTGTCAGAATTGCATCTTGGCCCTACATGTGTAAAGCATGTGGGCCCATAGTAAAGAGGGATATTTCATCCCAACAGTTACCCCCCGATCCCCATGGCTGACTTGCTCAAAGGATCAGGTATCGGGGATCTTTGATATACTTGTGATTGATGTTACCTCAGTTTTTCTTGGAGAGGACGGCTCGTCGTTTGTCAGATGTCTGAGTCGCGATCTTGGAAGCGTAAACTGCCATCAAGTTGTGTGGGTTTTACCCCCCGAGTCTGCGACTCGACTATTGTCAGCATTGTTGCTGGCGAGCTTGTTTAAGCTTTATTTCTTGTCAAGATGACCCAAACCAAGGTCTTTGTCGAGCTTATTAGATTATAATGGATGATGTTTGGGCTGATATTTTGCCCATATAGCTGAGGAAAGCTTCATATGTTCCCGTTCTTCCTGTAGAAACTTAAAGACAAGAAGACATATGGCAACTTTGATGCCGGTTATCTCGTTAGTAACAGGACCATGGTCCAGGTTAGTCAAATAAGCAAATAATAATATCAATAATCAAATATAAAAATATTCACGTATTGAATAAACAACTGAAAAGGGGTTTACCAAGACCGCATGTCGATGGCAGGGGCTTGTGAGCTCTCATGTCTGAGGATTGTCGAAGGCGAGGATCCAAAGCTCTCATGTCCCCACCGGGTGCCGAGTACTCTCCCGGTTGGCTAGGCACTCCCTCGGTCTTTACATCAGGTTCGGCATGTCAAGGGGTCGGTGGCGACCTCGATGACGGAACTATGATAGCGATCTAGGATCACACGCACGGCATGTCAAAGGGTTCAAGACCTCGATGACGATGCGCGGATCTTTCAATCATGGTGGGCATGTCAAGGGGTTGGTGTCCGGACCTCAATGACGAAATCAGGTGGTGATCTTGGATCGCACGCACGGCATGTCAAAGGGTCGTGGTAAACCTCAATGACAGTGCGCAGATCTTTCGATCTAGGTCCGGCATGTCAAGGGGTCGTTGTCCAGACCTCAATGCCCCGGTGGGATCTAGAATCGCACGCACGGCATGTCGAGGGTTCTCGTAGACCTCAATGACGGTGCGCGGACCTTCGATCTAGGCACGGCATGTCAAGGGGTCGTTGTCCCGGACCTCAATGACGGTACCCGGTGGTGATCTAGGATCGCACGCACAGCCATGTCAAAGGGTTCTCGTAGACCTCAATGACGGTGCGCGGACCTTTCGATCTGGGCACGGCATGTCAAGGGGTCGTTGTCCGGACCTCAATGACGGTACCCGGTGGTGATCTAGGATCGCACGCACGGCATGTCAAAGGAGGGTCGTGGGCCTCAATGACGGTGCGCGGATCTTTCGATCATGGTTCGGCATGTCAAGGGGTCGTAGACCTCAATGATGGAACCAAAATCTTCAAGCTTGCGCTCCAAGGGTCGGGGTGTCTGATCGTTCTGACCTGTTTGCCTGAAATCATTGGAAACACAAGGTGGAAACATCCCAAATCTGTTAGTAGAAAAAATATTTGCACTCGAGGTAAATTTTGTACTTGCCGATGATGTTTCCTCAAATGTTCGACGCTCCATGGATGCGGAGTGCCTGAACCGACCACTTTGAGGAGTCAAGCGATCATGTTGGGCCCGAATTTCGGGCCTAAATAGGTTGCCTTGCGGTTTTTTCGCATATTGGGGGCATCTTGTGAAACCAGTCGGGGTGTTGCCATGTACCGGTCACTGATGCACCTAGGATCAGTCAAGGTGCTGCCATATACTGATCCTTGGTGCGCCTGGTGGAGCTAGCAGGTTGTGTCCTGCAAAAGCTCAAAATACACAGAAGATGTGGCAGCATCTTTGCTGCTAGTTAGTTCATGCGCAAAGAGATTGTAATCTCGATCAGCCCAATTAATTGGGCGATAAGCAATAGTGATCTCATGTATCAATATTTAATCATTACAAGTAATTAGCATGTGAAATAATTGGTAAAAGTTTTACCCAATTTTGATTGTCGAAAGTTGTTGAACCCTTGGCGCTTGAAACTCTGACCCTAGAGATCATGTCTTAGGATTCTTGATCCTTGGGGTTTTGGAGATGTAGCTCGAAAAATATTTAATCTGCGCTCACATAGTTATTAAAAACAAATAACAATTGTAAAGTGAATACCCCTCAGTTTTGGTTTCCGATGCAAGCCTTGGGGTGAACTGTCTTTGCGTGGTATTCTTGGTGGATCCACGTCAAACTTGAGTAGTTCTCGGAGGTGCCCGCGTGGCTCTCAAATCGTGTTGTCAAACGAATTACCTGAAATTCACAAATAAGTTGTTAATTTGCTCAATAATTGTTAATGAAGTCTGTTCATAGTCCGTTGGACAATATATCATATTGGTGGCAACTCTTGGACTCAGTTGGGGGGGCGGCCTTTGGAAGTTTTGGCTCTCGGAACTATTTTAGCTCGAAGGGTGACTTTTCATAGGGGGTTCCGCGTAATACCCAAGGTCCTGGCGAGCTGCTAAGATGCCGATGGTTCGGAAATGATTTCTGTATGCCATGAGTTATTCCTCTGCATTTATATGGTTAAGAAAAATATGTAATAACTTTAAATTTGAGACAAGTACCCCCCAAAGCCGCATGTGTTCAATCGTGTGTGCGGTTCGAACTGGGAGGAAGCTCAAATCCCGATGGTGAGGGACCAGCTTGTGGTCTCTCCTCAGTGCTGAACATGAGCAATGCTTTAACTGTGCTTGTGGAAATATAGCCAATGAGATGACTTTTCCAGAAGTGAGGCTTGACTTATCAAGGCTTCCAGCTCTGTTGGATGGTTCTCGTGGCTTATGATTGGTGTGCGCAGCCATGTGCAGAATTTGCCCAAGTGGAAGATTCATCTAGTTTCTTGGGGCTGAATTCTGAATTGGAAGGCGTCTTCATCGTTTTGTTTCAAATCGGCCAATAGTTCATCCTTTGTTTTTGGGTCTGAACATAATGACAGACACAAGCCATGCGGGTCTCTCGGACCATATTATAGATTAGCAATGAAACTTGAGACACCATATGAATGAGGTAAATAATGGCATGTAAAGGTTTCACAGTTACCAAATGTGAAACGTGTTCAATAAGTAGTGTTAAATAATTAAATTTCGAAATGAGAAAAAACACAAAGGAAAGTAATCACTTATCTCGATTGTTGCTCACTGATATTTATTTTTTGTATTCTTCATGATCTTTTGGAGGGATCCTTGGGCACTAAATTGATCCGGCCGAAGTAGCTTGAAGCCTTGTTGACGTGTGTGTTGAAATTATTGCTGGTTTGTTCGATGACGGGCATAGCTTGCGAAGTATCTTCCCCGAAACAAGGAGAGTGCTCGGGGAATTTTGATTCTCAAGAGTCCAATGCTAGGAGCAACTCAGAGTCTTGACTCTGCAATCAATGTACATGGTAGTATATTAGAATGAAATTTAGCTTTTATGGAAGCTCTTACCGGAAAATTTTTTCTCAGATGTGAACATGAATGGTTCGGCGTTGAAATGCGCCCCTCGGAGCAAGTGGGGTGTGTTTGGCGATGTGGTCCTTTGTTACCTAAAGGGCTTCTGAGCATGGAATTTGAGGGGCTTTGTACTCGGGTCATGCTCTTCTTTTTACTCTTTTTGGTGTTGTGCCAAGTCGGTACCCCATAAGGTAGTCTGTAAAAGATAATAATACTAGCTCCAAGAGCTTTTTAGATAAAATTTCAGCTTAGCCTTATAATATGAAAGACAATGTAAGAACTTTTCACTACAAAACATAATCAATAAACGTAAGTGAGAAAGGCGCAACGTAAACTAATCTTGCATACGTGACCTGGGTGTGTAGGAATTTTTCCGTTCACGATTTCTTCGGGTATATTCCGGGTGGCTTCCCCTGAACTTTTTGCCTCAAGTGCTGTCTGCACTTAGGCAGAAGCTTTTTTCTTTTCCTGGAAGCCCAATTTTGGGACTTCGTTAGGTGATTCGATTGGATATGTCGCGATCGATTTCCAATCGGGTATGGCTGCTACCGTGTGCACCTATATGAAGGTATTTCTCTTCTTTTTTGGATTCCTGTAGGCACAACTAGTCAAGCACAAAATGATTAAAATAGAAAAAAGAAATGTGTTTTACTCACTTGAGCCATACGTCTGCTGTTGACTTCAGGAAGTGACCTTTTAGGTTGCTTTGAGTTCGCCACATGCAACACTGCTCCGTGGATGTGGGAGCTCTCTTTTTTGTTGGCTCTTTTCGTTTTGGTGCTTGTGGCATGGTTTGCTGCACGTCATGATAAAGCACCAGCTCCAAAAGCTTCCAGAGTTATATCGTGGATTTGTAGGGTAATATAAAGGCACAAAAATAGAAGGTAATATAGAAATCACCGACTTGAGTGGTTGTCCTCTTTGGTCAACCCTTTATTCTAGGAGCCTGCACAAGTTGGCAAACACTGGCTCTAAAAGTTCCCTTGGATTATACATCCAAAAGTTTTTTTGGATTATACTATGAATATAGAAATCTCGCAATCACAATCCATAATAAAAAGTTATCCATTCTCGATATTATAAAAACAATGGACTCCACTGGTTAGTCATGATGTATCAACGTGCCATGAGCCAATAAATAAGTATAATAAAGCGAGAAGCAATATGTACTTATCTCATATATCTGTGGAGGGTAAGCTTCTTATGATATGGCTGCTCAATAGTATATCTGATTGGCAGTAACTTTCTGGCTTGATTTAGGAACTAGCCCATGCACTTGTGGATCTTGTGTGTTTCGGATCAACTAGCAAGCTTAGCAAATTCAGCTTCAATGCCACTAGATTTTTATTATACGGATCCAGGCATATTACATCGTCTTCAAAGAGAGTCTCGAAGCATTCGGGTGGTTTCCCCCGAACTTTTTGCCTCAAGCGCTGCCTGTGCTTAGGCAGAAGTTTGTTTTTTTTTTTTACGTGACCTGCTCAGCAGTTTTTGGCCATGCCAGCAAGCGGCACAATCTTTGAATGTAATCTGCAAAAGACAACAACACTAGCTCCAGGGCTTTGGGAACCCGGAGGTGTCCGGTCGAAAAAATATTTTGGGAACCTGGAGGTTCGGAAAAAATTTTGGGAACCCGGAGGTTCAAAAAAAATATTTTGGAACTCGAGGTGTCAGGAAAAATATTTGGGAAACCGGAGGTTCCAGAAAAATTATTTTGGGAACCGGAGGTTCGGTTGAAAAATATTTTGGGAACCCGGAGGTTCGGTAAAAATTTTTGGGAATCCGAGAGTTCAAGAAAAATATTTTGGAACCCGGAGGTCCAAGAAAAATATTTGGGAACCCGGAGGTTCAAGAAAAATATTTTGGGAACCCGGAGGTTCAAGGAAAATATTTTGGGAACCCGGAGGTTCGAGGAAAATATTTTAGGACCCGGAGGTTCAGGAAAAATTTTTGGAACCCGGAGGTTCAAGGAAAATATTTTGGAACCCGGAGGTTCAAGAAAAATATTGGAAATCATGAGGTTCGGTTGAAATATATTTTGGGGAACCCGAGGTTCAAGAAAAATATTTTGGAACCCGGAGGTCCAAGAAATATTTAGGAACCCGGAGGTTCAAGAAAAATATTTTGGGAACCCGGAGGTTCAAGAAAATATTTTGGGAACCCGGAGGGTTCAGGAAAATATTTGGGAACCCGGAGGTTCAGAAAAATATTTTTGGGAACCCGGAGGTTCGGTAAAAATTTTGGGAACCCGCAGGTTCAAGAAAAATATTTTGGAACCCGGAGGTCCAGACAAAATATTTGGAACCGGAGGTTCAAGAAAAATATTTGGGAACCCGGAGGTTCAAGGAAAATATTTTGGGAACCCGGAGGTTCAAGAAAAATATTGGAAATCAAGAGGTTCGGTTGAAATATATTTTGGGAACTCGGAGGTTCAAAAAAATATTTGGAACCGGAGGTCCAAGAAAATATTTAGGAACCCGGAGGTTCAAGAAAAATATTTTGGGAACCCGGAGGTTCAAGGAAAATATTTTTGGGAACCCGGAGGTTTAGGAAAAATATTTGGGAACCGGAGGTTCCAGAAAAATATTTTGGGGAACCCGGAGGGTTCGGTAAAAATTTTTGGGAACCCGGAGGTTCAAGAAAAATATTTTGGAACCCGGAGGTCCAAGAAAAATATTTGGGAACCGGAGGTTCAAGGAAAATATTTTGGGAACCCGGAGGTTCAAGGAAAATATTTTGGGAACCGGAGGTTCGCAGGAAAATATTTTTGGAACCTGGAGGTTCAGGGAATTTTTGGAATCCGAAGGTTCATGGAAAATATTGGAAATCATGAGGTTCGGTTGAAATTTTTGAACCCTAAAGCTCAGCTGAAATTTTTTTTGTTTAGTTGCGTCGGGCCGATCAAGAAGAGCAACTAGGAAGTGGGCTCCCATTGCTGAGTTGCTTGAAGGACGTGGGCCCTCCAAATTTTCCTTCTTTGATCTGTATCCCTGCGCAAAACTCAAAAGAAGAAACTTGTCGTGGCAGCCTTTTGGCTTGAGACCAAGTCCTCTCCTTTTCCATCTTCAAGGATTATGTACTATTAAAGAAAGCCCTTCAAATTCTAATCTTGTGGCCAACAAAGTCTGGTAGATCATGTTCACAATTTTCAACCTACGCAGGTAAGGCGAGGGAGGGAGAACAAATGTCTTGGTTCCTATTATATGACCTCACGGCAAAAAGGGCAACTTGTTCGAATACGTTCCTTTATATATATGTATAAGAGGGAACAAAGTACCAGCTTTTCCTTTGAAAAATCAAAAGTGTGGGTTGCCTTGCTTTTTGCTTGGTAAGAATATACAGCATTTATTCTCTTTAAAGAGAACAAATACAGGTCACATGGCAGACATGTTGTTCTCCTCCACAACCATGCATGTGTGCAGTAAGTTCAACTATAAATGCGTACCTGACTCCCTTCTTTTGTATGAAGGTCTATAACCCTTCCATCAAAATTTTTTTTTTTAAGAAGCGGATCTCTCAGCAGTTCACGATCAGGATCGGGGGGAGAATCAGAAGCTGTCACGCTCGGAAACAGAGATCCATGTTCGGGAAAAACCTTGAAGGTCGGTGGTAAGCTCGATGAAGAGTTGCTGTCCGGGAAAAACCTTGAAGGTCGGTGGTAAGCTTGATGAAGAGTTGCTGTCCAGGAAAAACCTTGAAGGTCGGTGCCGAACTTTGGATATAAAGGTCGGTAAGAGTCTCCACGACCCTGAGGGGTCGGGAAATATCTTTCGAGTCTTTGTCGTTGCAGAGAAAGGAGGGAGAACACAGCCATGCAGTGAAGAACTCTGAAAAACCAGAATCTGGAAGCTTCGTCCAGTGTTGATAAATAGCTCCGATCGACGAGCATTTGTGGTCCGATTGGGCTGAAAATTTACAGGGATGTTCATGACATGTGGACCTTCATTGTGAACGGTGGAGATCGGATTTCGAGCGTTTTGCATCAGTTCTTTGAGCCTATGACAGTAGCCTCTGTTTTGGTGAGGTCTCTATTTTGCTGGTAGAAGTGGATTTAGTAATTAGGAAGAAGCGGTCCACTGCCGGGCAGGATCTGGGAAAATCTAATGGTCGGGGCCGAACCTTGATGGTGAAGGTCGGTAAAAATCTCTGGCGACCCTGAGGAAGTGCTGACGAAGCTGAAGGTCGGGAAAGAGCTTATCGAAGAGGTGCTGTCCGGCAAAAGTCTTGAAGGTTGGGGGTGACCGACCTTGAAGGTGAAGGTCGGGAATTCTCGAAGGTCGGTGACAGAAGCTTGAAGATGAAGGTCAGTAACAGAACCTCGAAGATGAAGGTCGGTAATTCTTGAAGGTCGGTGACAGAACCTCGAAGATGAAGGTCGGTAACAGAACCTCGAAGATGAAGGTCGGGAATTCTTGAAGGTCGGTGACAGAAGCTTGAAGATGAAGGTCGGTAAGGATCTTCGGCGACCGAACCTTGAATTTTTGCTCCTTGGAGTTTTTGTGCATAGGAAATTTCGCCGAGCTGGTACTTCTTCTAAATACTGATTCTGCGAGTGACGGGGATCATTTTGGTTAGAATTGAGCTGAGCTCCTCCTTACTCTGCCTCTGCACAAAGGGAACGGCCTCCCTAGAAGTTCGGAAGCGGACGCCCTCTGTTTGGATGGCCATTGCTAGAAGCTCGAGAAATCCCATATAGGAGTTACTTGAGTCACGAGCCTTGGCCCAACCAACG
>FXXK01002783.1:14416-24977 GCA_900184695.1 Betula pendula
GGGCCCTGCTGTCTGGTATGGGCCTCTTAATTTGGGCCTTGCTGCTTGATTGGGATTTTGAGCCCTTTGGCCCAAACTCCCTAACAATCATAAACTGTACCAACATGAAAGATGAAAACAAGATTGATATAAACCGCGTTTATCAACCTCTCAAGTCTCGATTTAAAAAAAAAAAAACCCTCTCAAGTCTCAACTACCCTCCCTTAGTCAACTTTTATAGCATGCCGACTTGAAAGAGAACTGCTCGTTTTCTTGTTAAATGATTTGTTGTACTTGCAAATGGCATGCACGTACAATCACTTACCTAAAACAAACAAAAAAACAAAAACAAAATACGAAAGGGACTCAAGTAGGAGGGTATCATTGTTAAGTAATGTATCTAATTGTCTTTTATTCTCAACTCATTATCTGTGGGTCGTCGATTTTGGTGCAACAAACGTATGACTGGTTCGCATTATACCCTATCTGATTATCATCATGTTGACTTATTAACGGTTCCCTAACTAAAGTTGATGATTCGGAAAACACACATTTTAGTTCTGATCTTGAATTATTATCTTTTAATTATTATTATTTTTAATTTGTTTATCTTGGCATCGTATAAATAAACCTTAGAACTAATTATTTAAACATATCTTTGACCATATTTGTTCAAGCAAAACAGGAAACTTCAGTAATAGAAACCTAAAGAGAATTTGAATAAAGATGTGTCTTCTAAGCCTATTGTGTTTTTTTTTTTTTGTGTGAATTTATTATAATATATTAATAATAAGTCATAAGCAAAAAGCTCTTACAAATTATGAGTTTTATCTACCATCAGTAGCATAAAACATAGGTAATTAGAGCACAATGCTATGAACTTACACAATCATAGAAAAAGAGAAAATCTATATATGACATTATCTTCCGCTCACCATGTAGAACACCGGTTAAAAAACAGATTTGCTTTGAGCAGGCTAGATCTAAGACATGGGTAGCCCAAAATCACACGAACTTTATTTATCTGGTCGTGAGATATTGCCTCCCACACCGATCTACTCCTCCCCGACCCTAAAGGTTAAGAAACAAAACTGTCTTCAATCCAAGGGCTAGGACAACAAGAAAAAAAAAAAAAACACACAAACAACAAAAAATTAAAAAACAGCAAAAAAAACCCCAAAATACAGCGGCACTAACGATCGAGGAGGCAACGGAAGGCAGTAAGAAATCACAACCCCAGCACGTGAGGAAGACGAGGAGGAGGAGGAAAGAGGGAAGAGATCCCTCCTCCCCCAGTCGACGCTTTTTTTGATTTCTCTATGAAGCGGCTAGGGTTTTTCAATATGCATTTCAATCTTCATTAAACAATATTTAACATTTGCTAATAATGCTTCATGTATGGAATAGACAAGCTCTTTCTTTATAAGCTAGGTCAAATACTCTCAATTAAAATTTTATCTAAATTATTCATCTCATCAAGGAATAAAAAAATCAATTCTAATTATGATTTCACAAAAAATTATATATTTGGAATAAATACCAAACACCCTAAATATGACATGCGAGTCACACTTTAATTATTGGGAAATTTCTAACATTTTACCACTTGGTCCTCATGACACATGAATTTTTTTATGGTGTTAAGTTATTCAATACGGTCATAACTTTATTTATTCCAATTTATTCATAGAATATCCTTACTTATATAAGGAATACTATACATGAATCATGACAGTAAAACTATTATAAAATAAAAAATGTTAGGTTTACAAAATATAAAAAAAAACCGTTACAAAGTGATATAGCACAACATGATTGAATTTCTAAAAATTTGGATTCATCTTCTTTCCAATCATGTTGTGCCTCATCACTTTGTAAGAGTTTGTTTTGTAAAATATTTTGTAAGCCTAACATATCTTTTATAAAAAGAAGTAATCCCTTCTACGTATTACAATGTTTAATACTCTATAAATGAATATTTTATGGGCAATCAAACTTATGAATGGACTTTTTATAAGCTATTCAGGTTTAACTGTTGCACCCAAGAAAATAATTAAGGAGTTAGTTAATAAAAACCCTTGAACAATTTGAATTAATAACGTATATAGATAATATTAATCAATAAAAGATAAGTATGGTACTAGTGTAGTAATAATGTTAATTAATTAGTATATATATGAATATGTGATAGATAAGTTAAGCATAGGATAAAACAATAATTATCAAGTGATAGAATTTTAGCTAAGTGTGGGTCATACAATAAATTAGACAAGATAAGAGCTATTTTAATGATGTGGTGCATGTGCTGCCACATGTTGGGCAGCCAAGGCTGCTGGAATTATAAAGGACAGCTGGGTTAAAGTGGAACAAGGTGTGCATCACGTGGCATCATCCAGCCAGCAGCCCCCCTTTTTTTCCTTTCCTTCCCTGCACGTGGAAGCCAGCAGCTGTCCCCTTTCTTTCCCCCTTCTTCACGTGGCAGCTCACTTTTTCCCTTTCCTCTTCTTTCCTTGGTCATTCACGCAAGTCAGTAGCCACTTCAGTTTCTTTCTCTTCTTCTCCTGATTAGTTCGCACACCCAGCTCACGTTCCCCTCCTTCTTTCTTCTTTTTTCTCTTCTTTCTTCCCTGCTGCATCACTCCACGTTTCCTGCTGTTCATGTCCGTGACTTCCAGCAATTCTGGCCGTGTGTGTGTGTAAGAGAGAGTGCTGGACGTGAGAGAGAGCTGAAGTGCGTGATGGAAGAGTGAGAGCCGTGAATGAGGTTGCTGTCCAAGGAAGAAGATGAAGTGGATTTCAGCCATGGGTCTTCTAGAATGGTATGTACCTAATCTTTCCTCTTGTTTTTGATTATACCCACTGATTTTAACACTTGAGAATCACATAAAATGGCTTGGGTTTCCATAGGTCCGAAAATTGAATTAGTTGGGAAAGTTCTCTCTTCCTTTGGCCATGCATGTTAACTTGAAGTGTTGGGTTGAATTTGTGTGTTGTTTTAGGTATGGTTTGGCAGCAAGTAAATGTGTGTAAACTTAATGGAATTTTGTGAATGTGTGTGCTGATTTTGGGAGTTTAATTTGTGTTGGGTTGGACTATTTGTTAGTTGATTGTTGGCTGGTTTTAGGATGATGTTGGGGCTGATTTGTGTGCTGTTTTGGGTATGGTTTGATAGCATGTAGGTGGGTGTAAATTGAATGGAATTCTGAAAGTATGTTGTGCTGATTTTTAGAGTTAAATTGTATTTTGTTGGGCTGTTTTTAATAGATGTTTTAGTAGCCTAATGGATGTTAACTTTTGGTGACTTGATGATGGATTTATGGGCTGTTTTAGTGGCCTAATTGATGGTAATTTTTGGTGACTTGATGATGGATTTATGGGCTGTTTTAGTGGCCTAATTGGTGGTAATTTTTGGTGACTTGATGAGGGATCCATGGGCTGTTTTAATGGCCTAATAGATGTTAATTTTTGGTGATTCGATGGCTGGATTTCTAGGTTGTTTTGAAGGTTGGATGATGGCTGGATTTTGGGGTTTAGTTTGTGTTAATGGTTGTTTGATTTGGGAACTTTCATGCATTGGTTGAATGGATTGGAGAGAGAGTTGCTTGCTGATTTTCCTTAGGGAATTTTCTGCCATGGCTGAATATTTGTGGTATGTTTTGAGTTGGGCTATGGAAATGGGATTGGACGATGGTAGTTGGATTCATGGCAATATGTGAAGAGAGGTTTTGGGAGGAGTTAGAAGTCCTAAATGGTTTCTTAAACTCATGGTTATAAGGGTTTGTAATATAAATGATAATGGGTAATAAAATTTGTAATAATGAATGAATGGTTAGTATGAGGTTTAAATGTAACTTTAGTCTAATGATTGGATTAAATTAAATTGCAGTGAGTTTTATAAACGACAAGAGGAGTTTTAAGCAAGCTCAGGTGCCGTTATTGTGAATTCTTCTCGGTCTCGAAAGGTGAGTAATCTTTTACTCACTGGGGACGAATACGTTTTATATTTTCAAAGAATTTTATCAATGATTTTAGATATTTTAAAAATGCTAAACAAGTTGAGAAGGAACAAAGTTTTAATGTCTTTAAAGTTTGTTTAAAGTTATGGAAAAGTCGAGCCATTCATATGTTGTTTGAGCATGTTTTATTACTACTTGATACTTTCAATGTTTTATGAGATATTTGATGAGATATGATTGATATTGTGGTTGTGATTGTGAAAGTTTTAAGATATGAAAGAAATGCTATGATGTATTGATTACTTGGTTGCTTTGAGATTTTGAGATTATGATGAAGGAAGATTGATTTAAATGCTGTTGTTGAGAAAAGATTTTATGTTGAGATTTGAAAGTTGTATAGACATGAGCATGAACAGGGCTGGGCCCACTATTATAAATGACAGAGCTGGGCTCACTATTATTAAATGACAGAGCTGGGCTCACTATTATCAAATGACAGAGCTGGGCTCAACTAATTAATAAATGACAGAGCTGGGCCAACTATTATCAAAGATGACAGACCTGGGCTCACTATTATGTAAATGACAGAGCTGGGCTTACTATTATCAAATGAACAAGCTTGGGCTCACCCTTATTATCAATGACAAGAGCTGGGCTCCACTATTTATCAAATGACAGAGCTGGGCTCCCTATTATCAAATGACAGAGCTGGGCTCACTATTATCCAATGACAGAGCTAGGCTCAACATTATTAAATGACAAGAGTTTGGGCTCCCAACTAATTATTAAAGTACCGGGCTGGGCCCCATTAACGATGCATACATGGTTCTTGATGAATTCATATGTATTGGTTTTTTATGAGGTTATTTCATGCCTAGATGCCCATTCATTGGTTTACAGGCTAGATTGCATAATGATGTTTTAGGATTTATTATGTAAATATTGGAGCAATATGCATACATTCACCGTTTTATAATTATTTAAATTGCTTTATGATGTGTTGTTTACTTCATCAGCCCACACTGAGTTTTGATAATGGGAATAATATTTTTATGAAATTGAGTGGGCTTGAATATTGTAAGCAATTACATTAATAAGTTTGCTCATTTCGAAAAACCCTTCGGGGAGTCTTCAATTTCTTTAATGAACTGTTGAACTCACCCTTTCTTCTTGCTTCTCCCTAGTGTATCATGGATGATCTCTATGATTACATAGATGATATTGTGTTGCAGGTACAGGCGGATCTTGATGAAGATCCAATGGCTTTTGCCCATTTGGGGTATGATGTCTGAGGGCGATGTACGCCCATTGGGCATGTTTTGTATAGACTCACACTGTAGTCTAGTTTTGTTGTACATCATGCTGTTATATATGTAGAAACATAATGATGTACTTTGGCTATGCCGTATGTGGCATTTTTGTTAGCCATTATTTTGTTGTATAGTCTTTGTATAAAACTGTTGTATATAGTTTATGTCAGCTCCAGGTTACGTTTCTCTCACATGTTATGTATTTACTTTCCGCTGCGTATATGTTGTTAACTCTGATGTGATATGCTCATATTATGTGATAATGATGGCTTGTACGCATGTACGCCACTGTGATGATGCGGTTTCATTTCAAAAAAAAAAAATAGGTGATGAAATCGGGTCGCCACATTAACTTTATTTATCCCAACATATAAAGATAATACATGTGCACAACAACTTTATAACAATAATTTTATGTTTATAGACTAATTAGAAAAAAAAAAATAAGTACAAAATGAATTAATGATTTCACAAATAAAAAGTCAATTTCAATTATGATTCCACAAATACTTTTTTATTCGAAAAAAAAATAATGAGACACCCTAATTTGTGTCTAATTAAACCGTATGTGGCATGTGTGCCGCACTTTAATTAGTAGGGGATTTCTAACCATTTAGAAATAATAAATTAACTAGGAAATCTGCATTAAACGAAACAAGACAACTTATAATAAAGGAAAAAAATACAAAATTGGTTCATGTGGTTTACTTGATTTACAATTAGCTTCATGTGATATCAAAATGAATTCAAAGATTTCTGTGGTATGTCAAAAAAATAATTTACTCTTTACAGTCAAATTCAGTCTACCAACTTAACATATTTTGTTAGTGTGGCACACGAGACTAAGAAAATTTTGACACATGTCATATTTAAATTAGTATCACACTAACAAAATCTATTAAGTCCGTGGACGTAATTTGACTGTAGGAAATAAATTTTTATTTTAGCATATTTTAAAGACCTATAAGTTCATTTTAATACCACATGAAACTAATTATAAATAAAATAAACCACAATGATTGATTTTACATTTTTTTTCTATAATCAATCATAAGTAAAGACAACATTAAACCTAAAGAATTTAAGATCAATTTTCTTAATTATTTATTAAAAAAATAACTACACATACTTCTAAATACTTCTAAATGTTGACTCTGAAATGTGTACTCCTTAACTTAGGCCGTGAAAACTTCTTATAATTTTGTCATTGTGAGAAATCTCCAACACCAAAGCCTTGGGATGTTGTCAGGAGAATGGTTTCCACGTCATGGTGTTAAAAGGCTATCAAAAGTCATTGTCCAAACATAAATTTGTACTTTCTTTTATGCGTGAAAGAAAAAAAAAAGAAAGATTAGATTTAGACTTGTCACAAACTTTCATTGTCCCACGGCTGAATAATTTAGACTTATCACAAACTTTCTTGTTGGGTTTTTTAGATATAAAGATTAGAATAGGCTTCCATTTGCCAACTAAATTAGCGCCACCAATACTGGCTGTCAATTTTTTTTAGGAGTTGATACCACCTGCCCCCACTCACACTTCCTTTCTTTTTCTTTTCTTTCTTTTCCTTCTATTTAGTCTTAGAACATTCTTATTCGGCTCTTCATTTTTATTTTTAAATAGGGAGTAAAATTAGTTTTTTCTACTTTAGAGAGCCACTTTTTCTAAACACCTACATCCGGCTCCCTATTTTAAGGATTCACTTTGACTTTTTTATTTAAATATTAATATTTTTTAAAAAATTTAATTCTTTCTCTAAAAGGGGAAAACAAAAAAAATTAAAAAGTAGGAGAGAGAAACTAATATTTTATTATAAAAAAGAAGAGTAAGGAGTGAAATGACAACTTACTAGTAGGGAGTCATTTCATGCTCCTTATTTTTTTCTTCAAAGTAAGGAGCCGGATATGAGCAATAAAATGGTCAAAAATCTGTTTTGGCTCCCTACTATAAGGATATCCCTATAATAGGGAGCTGGATGAAAATGCTCTTATATATTTGGACTCAGAGAGAATATATGTTTTCCAAAAATCAATGTTAGTATTATTTGATCACTTAATGTAGTTGCCATTTTTTTTAAAAAAAGTCAATTATTTTTTTTTTAAAAATATATTATCGTCAACCACTTTATCTGATTGAGAATACATTTTACAAATAGGGTAAGCTTTACTTAGAAACTCAAGATTCGTACATGTATCTTTATCTATTAACCAATTTTTCACAATATTGAATCACAAAGCATTTCACGACATTACAAAGATATGCATTTTATATCAAAATAGGCAGGCTAAAAAATCATTGTAAAAAGTCTCACGTGAATTTACTTACCTTGGTCATAAAAGTCCTCAGAATTCTCTTTCGAATAATTTGGTTCCCTTGTCTACAATGTATTTTGATTGTTATTTAGGTTCCTAATTGTAAATCATATTCAACACCTAAACCTTCTAATTTTTCTGCATTCTATCAATAGTAGACATTACAAATAAAAGTAAGTAAACGGTCCTAACATCGTTCGAACGGTAAATACCCATTAGACGGTCTTAACTAGTGGTTCGAACGATCAACACTATTAGAGTAGTCAGTTGACCATCGTCGTACGATGTCCATTCTAAACAGCTCACACAGTGATAGAACTGTACATCTCTCTCTATCTCCACAAAAAAATAAAAAAAATAATAATAAAAATTTATTTTTTACTTCTACAATCTCTCAAGGGGCTTTAAAATCTTAAAAGACACCCATTTTCTTAGTTTAAGGGTCGTTTGGATGATTTAGCCGTATTTTAAAAATAGCGATTTTAAAAAAGTGCAATTTGAAAATCGTAATTTTTAAAAACGCAAGTTAGCCGTTTGGCAAAATCGCAGTTTTCCATTTAAAATCATAGTAGCCCTTAAATTTTGCGTTTTCAAAAAAGTACTCCCTTTATCTTGCAATTTGGACAACGCAATTTTCTGTGTTTTCAAATTGCAATTTTTTTAAAAAACCACAGTTCTTCAAATAAATCCAGTTTTGCAATTTGGTTTAAAATCGTACTTATTGTTTACGAAATCGCAATCTCAAACGCACCCTAACACCCGTTAAAAGCCTAAAACAAAACCTTTTTTACAATTACAAATAAAAGTTATAATTACTTCTTAAAACCATTTTATTTCTCCAAAAACACGGCAATAATGACTAAATCTACTCATCATAGGCTTAATGGCTCAAAACTTGGGTCTCATTTGCTTGGAGTTGGGGGCTCCTCTATCAAAAGTGAGGCTTTCCTTTAAAAAGCTTTCATAATTTCTCATCTCAACACTTTTTTATTTTATTATTTGAATGGTTTCTCATGTCAAGATTACTTTAACACACATAACACTATAAAATTAACCATCGTAGCTAAAGTATGCTTAATACAGAATGGGGACTAGGTAAAGGTGAGAGTTGCCTTCCTTTGATATCACAACTTTTCTTTAAATTTAAATGATAGGAAATGTATCATTTAATTTTTAATTTTATATTGAAAATAGATGTTTAAATTGCGTTTTTTTAAAAAATTCGGTGATTTCGAAAATGTAAAAAACTTGTGTTTCAATCCGAGCAAGGGGCGTGCCTTTTTTGAAACGTATAATTTTAAAGGCTAACTAAAAGTTGCTAAACACTTTAACCTGCATTTTAATTGCAAAATTTAAATCAAAATATTTTTAAATCATACTTTTTTGAATCAACAAACCCCAACAGACTGTTAATATTTAACAACATGTATCACTATGTTTAACAATAAATTGACTTTAAAAAGTGATGTATATTGAAATAATAAAATCTCATCATTTAATTTAAAAAATAACAATTGAATTTATAAGAACTTTGTCAAATAAATTCTAAAAATTAATGGGGTTTGTTTGGTAACTATTTAAAAAGTATGTTCACTTTTCATAGTTTGAAAACCTTACATTGTTCCAAATTGTTCTTGAAACTAAAAATAAGTAATAGTGATAGAAGGAAAATGAGCTTTAACTCCTAGAAGGAAAATGTAACAATGTATAAGAGTATACAACAGTTGCCGGGTTGTAGTTATGATGTGATTATTCTCTCTGTTCTTATTCAATGCCACAATAATGATGAAATAATACGAATCGAGAGAGTAGGAGAAAATTGAGACACAAATTTAATGTGGTCGCAATGTTTCCTACGTCCATCCAGAGGAGTGGTGGGTTATATTATTTTACTATTCCGATGATTTTAGTAAGAGGCAAGAACATAGTTTATATAAACCTTTTTTTTTTTAATGGAATAAGGAAAAAGAGTTACAAGGAAATGATCATTCCCCACCTCTAGATCTGAAAGGAAGATAGAATGGAGAATCTTAAACTAAAAAAGGGGTGGACTCCCCTAAACAATAATTTCAAATAAATACATATAACATAATTAAATACAATGTAGGAAAACCCCAATTGTAACGAATTTATTTTGAAAAATCTCAAAATAACTTTACTGTATTGCAGGGACGTTGCCCCCGCACCCTACAACATATTCGTTCAAAGCAATATAAAACTTAATTACTTCCAAATGGACCAGTAGTTTTGCCCCGCTTCCAACACAAAGCTTTAATTATACTATTATTTAGTATTATTCTTTATGCCTCAGAGAATATGATCACTTTGTTTCAACACCCTCATAATCGGCAACTACAAATAGTTTTAGGCAATTATTTATTTTTAAATAACCGCATACCGACCGGTTTTTAAAGTAGTTTTTTTTTTTTTATTTGAAGGCACTTGTTTTACCGAATAAACAACTTTTAATTAAAAATTCCACATCCTTTATTTATTTTTACCATTAAAATTGTTTTTTGCACCATCTAGAAATGGCATTATTGGGGAATTAATTGGTTCAAAAATTTGGGAAAGGTTAAAAGTTTCCCCCTTCTTTTCCCTTTCTTTCAATTTTGGTTAATTCTGGGCCACAAAGTTTTATGGGGTTTTTTTTTTTACTTCATTTTGGTGGAATGGATTTCATTGGTAAAGTTGTAACCAAGGCCCCTGATAAAGTAGAAAAAAAAAGGTTGTTACAAACTGCTGTGCGACCTTGGTTTTTTTTAAAATCTTTCCCATTTCTTAATGGGAAGAAAATTTCTTCCGCAGTTTTTTTTTCCCCAAATTGGAAAGGTTTTAGGCAGGTTTACCTTATGGTATAGCCCTTACTGCCTACTGGAAAACAATTTCAAGTTTAAAAATTTATTGGTTTAAAATTATTTATTATATTTTTATTAATATAACATAATATATATTTAAAACCGATTTACCTTAATTTGGGTTAATTGGTTTTGGTCCAAATTCT
>FXXK01002784.1:0-64075 GCA_900184695.1 Betula pendula
AAAAAAAAGAGGAGATTAAAATACCGAGAGTCCAAGATACCTCAAATCTAGGCCCCAGATATGTCGAAGATCAGTTCAACAGATTCTCGATGAAATACCGAGAGATCTGCGTCCCGGATTATCGCGGATCAATTCAACAGATTCTCGGTGAAATACCGAGAGTCGTGAGACTCTCAAATCAACATCCCGGATATGGCGTATTCTCTGAGAGTAAATAGCCTAGAATCCAGAAGTAACGGAAGATCCCTGATTTGGCGCCTAAATCTCGGAATATCTCGAAAGGCAGGGAAAAAGATTCAGACACCACTCCGAGTGAGGTATAAAAGGAAGATGAATGGAACAGGAAAGGTACGTGATTTTTTTTATTACGAATACTCTACTCTCAGAATTTAGAAATCTTGGAAGCCTTACTGACTTAGGCATCGGAGCTATCCCCCGCCGGACACCCCCGGCAAGGATCTCTGATTTTTCTTTTTTGTCTAAGCAGATTTCTCGGAATATACCCAGGAGCTCCCACTCCCGATACTTGGTGTTCATCGTACGGAAACTGTTCTAACAAATGATGACAACAATTTAGTTCAATTTTACAATCGAGCACATGTTGTTACATGACAAAGTTTTCCTTTCAAATTGAGTTAAAGAAAATTTTTTTAACTTAGTTTATTAAATTAACATATGTACATGATTCTCACATGCTTTAAGAGAAAATGTCACATGCTCTATTAATCTTATTAAAAATGTATTTAAAAATTACATGCTCTAAAGATAAATATCAATTTAATAAACTGAATTTCAGTTTGAATGAAAACTTAGCCGGTTAAGAAATGTATTTGGCATTTGTTTTGTTTGTCCAAAAAAGTAATTTGGCAGGAAATCTAGTGAAGTTTCGGGAGGGCCAGGTGGGATGGGTATGATGTCATGGATTTAGTGTCATACCATCAAATCGGATAAGACCAGAAGGGGCTCCAAATTGGATATATGAGGCCAACGTCTATTTGTTTTGCCGAGTTATAACATGGAAAACTTCATTTAACTTACGAAATTTCATCTCTTTTGTAATTTCTTTCAAAAGTTAAAAAATTTTAATTTAGTATATTTAACTTTCAATTTTTGACAATCTCATCCATCCCTTCAAAGTTTGAAGTTAAATTAAACGGTTAAAGGGTGAAATGACCCTTATATAAACTTTAAAAAATTATAAAATTACTCTTAAATTACAATTAATTTTAAAAAAAGAAGAGTAAAACAAGGGTATTTTGGTAATTTATACATCCTTTGTTAGGAATTAATAGAAAATTCTAACATAGGGATGAGATTGTAAAAAATTGAAAGTTAGATACACTAAATTGAGAGTTTCTGAATTTTGAAGGAAAGATTACAAAAGCAATAAAAATTCAGAGAAGTTAAATAAAGTTTTCTGTTATAACATCCCAACAGCTGGAAAATCATTATCAAACACAGCAATCCAACCATGGCTTCTTATTTCATACTTTCAAAGAGTCTGCAAACCATAATATAGTACAGATACAACACAAAGCCTTATTAAGACAGTTTCCACTGCACACACAACAACCATAACTAGGAAAACATGACCAAGCTTTTGCCAAGCACATGCTGATATTATACAGATTTATGAACATGACAGTGATGTATTGGTAAGGCAATTCTATAGGACCTGGAGTTTGTACTAAATTCATTTTTCAGGCTCAATAAACTGGCTGTAATCCATGCCTTTGTCGGCAAACGCCTCGACAAGCTTTGGCAAGAGCTTAGCAAGCATGATTTTGAATCCGGTAGAATTTCCTGTTAAATTTTCGCTGTCAGGTTTTCCGCATCCAAAAGCACACCCCACCGGGGCTCCTTCCATATATGCCTTACAAGCCATTAGAATATATTGGGAGCGTAGCCTGAAGTGCTCCTCCACTAGTGCCTCAAAGTGCTGGACAAGCAAAAGTTAATCCTTATGAGATTACAACGTTTAATTATGCCAAAGACAAAATTCAAAGTTTCTAAATAAATCATTCTCTTTGGAAATAGCAGGGGTTCAGTCATATAAGTTGCCAATCTCACTTTTTGATACGATTTCTAAGATAATATGTCTAATATTTTTTAGAGAACAACATAATGGGGGCATCTGCATTATGGACATCCCAGTGAATCATATAAATTGATTCATTATCCAAAACGGAATGTATGCAATTGAAGTCATTGCAAGCAACAACTGTTCGAAATCATGCAACAGTTTATCTGTTGAAACCACAGCAGTGATAGTGATATTGATATGGATACTAATGTAAAGGCCACAGGCTAAAAGTCTAATCAGGTATAATTTTTATCTTATGGGATATTCAAGCAACCCCTGAAACTAATATAATGATTCTAGAAAAAATATACCACTCAAAACTATGGCTATTATCTTTTTATTCAACATTGCCCAAACTTCAGACGTAAATATCATAACAAAAATGGTAAAGCAGAATGAGATAGGGCTAACTATTTTACCTTAGGCGGCTTACGAAGTAGGTATAGCATGGACTTGCAGGTGACAAGGAATGCATTTTCGTTGTAGCTTACTGAGTTTTTCTCCCCCTCAGCTCTTCCAATCTGCTTATCATATCCAGCCTCATTGAAATAAGGCTTCTCATTAAGCACAAGGGCCTGGAGGGAGAGAAGAACCTGAAGAATAGTTGAGCTTGCTGGATTCCATACTTCAGAGCCTGTACCCGTCCATGTATTGAGAAGACTGAGACAGACCTTTCCAGATTCATACAAGTTAGGGTTGACACGGAGTCCACCTGAATTGTAGTGCACCATCTGCGTAGAATTTCATGTCACAATAATAGCATAAGATTCCGTTCAGATATAAAATTCGCCCTTTTTATGAGTGTTTTACGTGCATGTGTGTATACAGAACAGATTCATGCATAAATTATAAACTCGGCCACACACTCATTTTTATAAAGAGTAAGCCCTCGTTAAAATACACGGTATTTCTATTTGCATAGAAGAATATAGGAATTGAAATGAACATTTTCTATTCGTACTATTGAAGTATTATATCAAGCACAGAAATAATAATGAGCACAGCAAAACTATGAGAAAACTTACAGGTGGTTCATATGGGTACTCCCGAGGAAGCAAAATATCAAAGAAGAAAAGCCCATCATGATATGGAGTTCCAGGTGCACCAACAATAACTGCCCGCAGTAGATCCATCCTTTCATCAAAGACACGGACATAGATTGTTTCTGAGAGGTAACAAAAGGTCTTATAAGCAATAGCATAGTGAACAAGGTTTTGAAAGTCGCAAAATAATTGCCCTTCCAATTTTCAGCAACTTATCAACTCAAAGATGTGACTGTAATACGTTCCAAGGAAAAAAGAAAATGAAAAGTAAAAAGATGAAGTGCTAACCAGGAAGATTTTTCTCTAGAATGCTCCATTCTTGCTGAACCTTCTTTAGCCAACCACTTTTCACCTATAAGGCAATTATAAAAAGGATGATTATTTTTACTGTTTGAAAATATTACCTTTCACATTTAGAAGGATAAGTCATGTTTCTTGCCTGAGACAATGCCAATCCTTTACCAGCACTAAGAAAGTGATGGTCTGAGCAATCACCAACCATATCAAACTGCATAAACTGATGAGAGTTCTCAGTGGTTGCTGAAAATGGAAGAGCTTCATTATCTAGGGTCTCTTTCACTTCATGATCTAAACTTGTCCTTCTAAACGTCTGTAACAGATCACAAGTTTCCAATACTTCTTTCTCAGGGAGAATCCCAGGTTCATCTCCATCTTCAGAAATAAGGCTAGATACAACTGGGCATGGAAGTGAAGTTGAACCAACAGATCCAAATAGGTTTGTCGCAATGCTCCTTAAAAATCCAAAGGCAGCTCGAGGAAGAAAAAAGGAACTAGACTCCCATGAATGCTTTTTGCAATTTTCACCAGCACGGTCAGAATCGAACAAATCCTAAACATGAAAAGCAAATTCGGTTTGCAATGAGACAAACGCAGATGATACAAGGTTTCTTTACTAACTTCCAGAATCAGTGGATAAGTCCTACTCTGGAGGAATTTACCCTAATTCAATAATTGTTTTAAGCACTTTCATTTGGAGAAGACACCAGATAGATACAAAATTTGAAGGTCATGTGAAGGTGCCAGCCAACCTGGCTGCTTCAATCTCTTAGTAATCTACCAGATCCAAGGATCCAATTCTGCCTTCACCAAAGGTCTTATAAGGAGGTGGGCTACCCTAGTTATTTAGCCCAAGGGCTAAATTGCCCATTCCAAAGAAGAAGAAAGAAGAAGAAGAAGAGATATTTGGACACTGACAAGATGGCAGAGTTAACGTAGCTGTATAATTTGAAGTTCTATTTATATGTCCCTTTTTCTTACAACTTAGCAACAATCAAACAGAACATATAAGAACTTACATACACTACTTCGATTAAAAGTCCTAACTCATATTAAAGATTAAACCTCTTCATGAAGAATTTGTGCCCCAGATTTTAATATTATTCGAATATTTTTTCAATCTATATCAAATATAGAATATAATTAATCCACTGCTCAGAAAAAATTTAAGACCAGTATTTTTTTTTTCTGACAAAATGTTACTGATTTCTTAAGACACTCAATCCCAACTTAGTGTAGAGTTCTTACTTAATTTTAATATGCCACTTACTCTCCCATATTTTTCCACATTAAAAACCATATGGATTTCATACTATTAAAATATTGGTGCCACCAATTAATTCCAAGGCCTCGGAACTGTCACCATTGATATTTTAACACCTTCATAAGTTTGTCAGAGAGAAAAAGACAGAGAACGAGAGAGATGGCTTTACCTTTCCTTTTTGATTGTAAGATTGTTTGTCATGTTCAATCATCTCCTGATTCGTTTCCTCAACATTTTCTTCAAAGAGCACATGCGTTGCAGTTGAACCTTCAGATTTATCAACCCGAAATATCTCATAAGGTGCAACCTGTAACCATGGCCAACAAGGAATTTGAAGAACTTGCTGAACCCTACGGATACTACCCAGTTATACATGAAACAAGAAGAGATAGTAATTCATGAATGAGCTTCATAAACTGCCGTAGTTGGTTGCACATACTAACACTATTGCTAAGTATGGGTGTCTGCACTACCACATCTATCATCTAACACTGAAACTCTAATGACTGCCCTCTGATGAAGGCAAGAAGAATAGACAATCTTCCAAATTAGTATGATAAGGGGCTAAAGTTGGTTGCATAACATTACAATATCACCTAGTTGATTATCTGCAACTATTACATCTATTGCAGCACCATGGTGTTTCACTGAAAGTTAAACCCTACAATAAACTAATGAACTTTTTCCTCTTTCACCCTGTACAGTTCATACAAAATATTCGAGTTGGAGAAACGTTATAGGACTTCATATTTGTCAAGTTAAACAGATCAAGAACATATAATCAGCAAAAGCCTGTGGAATATCATTGGAAAAACATACAGGTCATCCATATTTCAGAGAATGCAGTAGATATATCAGGCATGGTGGCATTGTTTTCAAGTTCAATGGCTGTTCTGTGTAAATTACCACCAACTCTTCCAAAAGTATTTATCACACAATACTACAATTTTTTTTTTTTTTTCAAAAAGCGATATAACCGTCAGAACCTTTCTGCATGAATATTAAAGTTTCCTACCAACTAATTGTGAACATTTTAAATTAATAACAGTAGCCTCTCATACAATAAACAGAGTGTCAACTAGAAATCATTGAGTACATACATTCAGAGACAAACGATTAAGATACTACATACCTTGGTTGCAAAACCAGTAGCCCATCTCACCTCCACAGCACCATCTTCAAAGCCGGTAACATTGCCAATACATGAGAGATGAGAGTTATTGGGATACTGATTCTGATCCTTGGTGCAGTACTCGCCTTTCAAAGCAGCCTCCTCACCCATGCCAGTTTCTGAGTGTACATGATTTTTATCAGCTGGATTGCCAAACTGGTTCTGAACTAGCCTAAACACAACATCACCCAAACAATATGAAAACTCGGGGTGCTCAATCAATTCATATGCACTCAAAGTTTCCTCCATGCCGCCTCCATCCACATTATTGGCTTCAGACATAGCAAGAGTTGTCCACTGTACCTTTACAGTTCGTTCCTTTGCATCCACAGACTGCACAACACCCCATCTCTGGCTGCTAGACATGAGTGGATCATCACAAGTTCCTTTTTCCAACACAACCTGTTCAGGAAAGAATTCATAAATGTTGACAACACTCACAGGGAGTAAATTTTGTAAATCGAGTCCAAAAGAGCGACCACCATCCTGCCACATGACATCAACTTTAGTCTTTGTCTTCACAATAACAAAGATTTCGTCTAAGTTCGAACTATGGCTTCTCTTAAATTCTCTTGTCAAGTTCTTGTGCTCTTCAATGAGCTTTCCAGTAGATGCATTAAGAAAATTCTGCTCCATCACACCCTTACTGTCACAGCTTGGAAGTATACACCAGTCACCAAGCTGCCAATTTGCATATGAAAAACATGACAACAAAGTCAAGTTTCTTGAATCCTGCAAATGTGGTGGTATAGGCAGACTCAAATCACAACCCACAGGAACAGATGCAAACCAATCCACATACACCAAACCTGCTTCCACAGCACAAACAGTTCCTTCTTCTTGATTTTGCCTCCAAGTGCCGCATAATCGTCTAGCTGATTTAGAAACATCTGAGAGCCTAACCCGCACTCTCTGTCCTGGATAATATGGGTACTGTGAGTCTTCCAGTATATTGGGAGAAATTGGAAATAGATTCTCTTGATCTATGGCAGTGACTTCGCACTTTGCCCCATCATCAAAGACAACAGTGACTTTGTCAACTACTTTGTCCACCATTCCAAGCCAAGGCCCACAAACCACATAATCTCCAACTGAGATGGAGCGGATCTTTAAAAGTTTCTTGGAATTTACCTTTTTCATTATTTTTCCCCGAGAACTTTCCAAATCTACCAACATATCAATGCCAACCACCCTACCCATCTGTCCGGATGGGTCTGTTACAGAGCACACCAAATCCCCAAGTGCAAATCCCCTCTCAAATGAGAGAAAATCATCAATTTTTCCAATGCTCTCCTCGAGACTTGACAAAATGCTCCTAGCCTGCCCAACATACAAGTATTCAGTTTCCTCCCGATCCTCACTGCTACTGCTCTCACTAGAACTCTCCCAATCAGAGTCACTAAGGAATGTGTCCATCATTCAGATGCCTATTAAAAGAGCATAGTACAAATCAGTAACAAAATTAAAGTAACTACTATAACAATTATTTCCATGAAGAAAATTAAGAGAAGGGATAGAGAAAGGTACTATCAAGTTTTCACCTTTTTCAACAAACTGGAGAATCTGACACTCGTGTCACTTCTACTGCCTCCGATGTAGTCGCTTCCAAAAGGATGATAAGAAATTGCAAAATAATATATATTCCAATCTATGCAAATATTTGATAATGTGTCGATGTCTCCAATGCTAAAATTGGAGAAAGATGCCAAAGGAGATTTGCCCTATAAGGGAGGGTAATAGGAGTCGAGTTACGACCCCAAATGCCAAAGGAGTTTTGCCCACTGAATGGACTGAAGTTCCCACTAAAAGAAACTTCTAAAGGAGATTTCCTCAATGCAGAAGAGCAAACAACCTGCAACTGTGATAAGATCTACCACACAGATAGTAGTAAAGATCCTCAGAATAAGAAAAATAATTGCAGGAGACTTTCCTATACAAGGGCGGAGTTCCAGGTAGATTGATGACAAATGATAACTGTCCAGCCAAAAGGCTCTCCTCAAATACTCACAGCCAAGGGAAGTCACCCAACCAAAGAAAACTTGAATAAAATTATGCCAAAGGAGATTTGCCCCACAATCAAGCCAAAGTTTCTGTCCCGTGTATCTGCTGCCAAAGGAGATCTGCCTCATGTAAAGAGTTCGATTACCAGATGAAATTCATGGTCAAAATTAGATCAGTTCAAGCCACCCAACAGAACAACCAATCTTAGAAATATCTAGCAGCTTGACTGACAGCAACTCAGCCACATATTGCGTGTCTCTGGAGAGCTATCTCAAACTCAAGAAAGCTTCTCTAAGCTGCTTAAATCACAATTGAACCTGCAGCAACATTGGATCTATGGCAACTGGCAACTAATTGGATGATGCCTCAGAGAGAACTATCAACATAATCACTTTTCACTGTCAAAAGGCAAGAGAGCTTCTCTAACCAGTTTAACATCTCCACAGAACCTGCACCAACACCACCTGTTAATAAGTACCTATCACTTTTTCATATTAATAGAAAATAGAAGCAGTAAAATCTGACACTCCAGCATCGGTTGTCTACAGAAAAATCTGATAATCCCGCTCCAATAAAATCAGATAAAGATACAGAAAAGGGGGCCACACAATTAGATGAAGAATAAAACAGAAGATGTGGATTTGAAACATAGCAGGTCAAGTATTTTTTAACATTTAATGTGCATTTAATCTTTAATAAGCAATATATATATATCACCATAATATTGCCTTCATTATAAATAACCGAATAAAACCAGGGCCTTCTTAAAAATATGCAGCTCTAAGATGTGCTCTTTTTCAAAAGTTAATAAACTTGATTGTTCACGTTTAAGAACAATGGATATCAAAATGTGCTAAATTTTATTTCAATACATAGAAACTTTAAAAAGAAAATATCAACTCAGAGAGAGACAGAGACAGCAGTATCTTACAGTATAACAAAATTCAAAGTTGGTGCTTCACTTTTGGTGTTGCACTTGACATTGAGGATTTGTTACAGAGGGGTTTCATTTCTCTCTCTCTCTCTCTCTCTCTCTCTCTCTCTCTTTTTCCTATAGAGAGTTTGATTTCCTTCTTCAGTATGCATTACTTAAAAATGAAGGTTTAACAACAGATTTAACCTAACCAATTCGAATTCATGCATCAATAAGGGTGGAATTTCACCAATATAAAATTTCTTTTAGAAAGAAAGTAAATTCCAAAGATCATCTTCATCGACTTAGAGAAAGAAATCATGAGAAACCATACACCAAACCTTTGCCCCTCAAGAAACTCAAATCCCATCAAAGAGAAAAACTTTTAATTCCCAACTGTTTACAAGAAATAAAACAGTACATCTTACACCAAGAGTTCATAACAAATGAAATAACCACACTCCAAAGTTATGCCCCTCAAACATTCAAGTCCCACGAAGATTCAGAATTTATCGAAATTAAAAAGATTTCCCACAAGATATATAAATTTAAACATCATATTACTACCGACCTTGTTGCTGAATTGTGAGAAAAATTCCCACGAGGTTACAGATGATAGTAAAGATAAAGTCAATTCATTAACCCCACAAACAAACAAAAATCACATTTGAAAAAAGACGGATTGAATGAGAGAAGTTGCAGAGTGAAGCACTGTACCATTTGCCAACTCTGCTAATCGTTGGAGCTCTGAAATTCTGTCATCAATACCCAGAAACCGGCATAAAGTCTCCAAAAGCTGATCAAAGGAACTCGACCCAGAACATTACTGACTGAAAAAAAAGGGGCTCCTATGATTTTTCTTCAGTTTCTAGCACTTTCTCACATACTGATTTCTCAGCCAAGAAAACTATTCACTGTTGGTGAGAAAAGGAAAAGCAGGGAATTCAGAGAGGCCAAGTTCCTCTCTGAATCCCGCCCTTCACGCCATACCCGAGCCTCCAAACCATTAGAGCTCTCCCTCCTCTCTCTCTGGGTTATGTCGCTCTCTGTTTTGTTGCTCTAAAACGTTGAAGATTCTAAGAGTGGCTATGTCCACTGCCAATTGGACGTGAGGGACTTTTAAATGGATACGGAAAAGAATATACCAACTGTATCCGACAGTCAGACTGTTGTCTAAAAATTATCATAAAAAAATGCTAAGATTTTAAAATATTTTATGTATTTATATATATATATATATATATATATATATATAATATAATTATAAGTGATGTACACAATAATTAAATTTTCTCATTTTGTGTTACATCACTTTGTAAAAAAAAATTTTAATTTTTAATTTTTATAAAATATTTTGTACGTCTAAAATTTCTCAACTAACATTATGTTCTCGTGTGATTGTGACTCATACCAAAGTACAAATAAAAGAATAGAGAAGATATATAACCAAGTAAGAGAGTAGCTCTCTCTTTGGATTATGCAAGATTATGGGTGGGAGTCAAATAAAACGGTGTCGGTAGGGGCTCTTTTGCCTATCGCACCGCTCCTTGTTGGTAAGTTGGTATTTTCACCGACTTTTTTCGTAATACTATAACTGTCAAGTCAATGGTGGTGACGGTCGGTGGTTGGTAGTCCTATGAAACTTAAACTTGAGAGTTGAGAGAGTGAGAGTGAAGGTTGCGTGCGTCACGTGAGTATGAGAGAGTGACTAAGACTCAAAGGGGGGCTGAGTTGCATGTAGTGAGAAAGAGTTGAGAGTGAGAGGTAGAGATGAGAAAAATTTTAGGGTTGAGACTTGAGAACATTCGAAAATAGGATGAAATATAGTCGTCTTAAAAGGACATCGTTTTAACATTCGATAGTGTCAATAATGTCAAGTCAGTTTTAGTTGAAATACCTACTTTTTAATCGGTATTTTGCCTATCGAATTGATAATGTTGAAAATCTAAAAAGCCTACCGCCAACTAGCCGTTAGTGTCAAGGCGGTGTCGGTCGATAGGCGAAAATTGGCCATTTTGCACAGTCCTAATGCAAGGTGTGACTATTTCACTCTATTGGCCCAATCGACATAGGGTTTTCTAATAAGTGATATATTGAATATACCCTTAGTCGACCTAGGTTGAGAATACGGATTCAAGAGCTTGTGTTTGGAGTCGGGGTGATAAAACCCCACGTCTTAACCAAACTATGAATACCAATGTAAGGAACCAATATAGAGCATAATAACAAGACCCGACTAGGCGGAGGGAACCTAGATAGCTCAACAGGCATAGTGGATGCATGAAGAACATCGGGATTATAGCACATAAGATAATCATTCAACGATTTCATCCTAATTGTCTCGTGATTTCAGGCAGAGAATCTAGCTACATCCATACTCGACTGATGAGCGAGGGTTCAACACAACGTCTGACTATGGCCATACTCCTTCAAGGGGTGACACTTCGCCAAAGCCGGACTCTATCAGTGGACGCTCCACATAAGAAGAGGATAGCCAACCATTCTAGGTACAATCGCATAACCAATCTCATATGCAACTCTAGCTCTCTTTCTTAAAGCCATACACTGTACTTCTTCGCTAAATTAAACATGGTTCCCTCGTCTGCAAACTCCGACAAGCCTCCAAATTGTTTGCACTCTTTTTACAGGGATTTGTCGATTGTGTCTAACCGTACAATCAATTGCATAATCAATAACAATTAAGAGAATGACATCTCAAAACTTGGAGTTGATAAACTATTAACTACCAAGTCTTGAATTTTGAGGGAGTAAATAAGTGTGTCTCGTAGTCAGGGGCGGAGTCACCTTATGGCTAAGCTTGTTCTCCAATAAAATTAAAAAATTAAAAAGAAATCGCTTAAAAACACACACACACACACACACACATATATATATATACCTTTAAAAATTAATTTTCTCTCCCCAATTTTTTTTTTCTAAGTTTGGTCTTCTCACACTAAAAATTCTGGTTCCACCCCTGCTCTTAGTGTAGATCAAGAGTTTGAATCTTCACTTGTTTTGATGGAGTTACCCTTTGGGTGTGTTAATAAAGTGACCACATGCCGCTAGTTAGAGGGAGGATTTGCAAGGAAGGAGTTTAGAGGGTTCGCTAGTGGTGGACCTAAAAAGACCACTCTAACACTCAAGTTAGTTTTTGTGAGACAAGAGGGAATTTTAGCAAAGTAATGATTAGGTCAATTAGGCATACTTGAACGAATGCCTTCATGCTCCCTTTATAGGCATTCGTCCCTCGCCCCTCTTCCTAAAGTTTCAAGAATTTTCGCCAATAGTTTGTTACTGACGTAAAGATTCATTCTCCAAGTTTGTTAGGGGTGTGCATGGCGTAAGTAGGCCGTTGGCTAAGCTAGTGGAGTCTCGAATCAATTGCCGAGAGCTGTATTTTGGCGAGGGTGGGCTCGGGTCCTTGTCGAGCTATTTGGGTCGTAGGCCTCCGGGCCCTCTAGGCTCTAGTCGTGGGTCATCGGCCTTTTAGGCCCTTCAGCTATAGGTCGTTGGCCCTTGTGGTGATTTTGGTGGGTGGCATTTCCAATAGGTCCGTCGGTAGTTAGGCCTTCGGGGGTGTAACATAGTTCGATAATTATTCAATTAATATACATAAGATGGAAGGACTGGATGTGTAATCAGAAAAGAACCTTCTTTGAAAGTAAATTTGTTCTTCTTTTTGTTTTCAATACAAATTCATATGCACCTTTAATTGAAATTCAAAGTTTTTTATCTTTCTTTTTTTTCCTATGAAATTTACACTCGGTACAAAATCCAAACGCCCAAAACATCTATATAGCATTGTATCAATTTTTAAAATTTAGGATCAAGAGTTGAGTCCACTTCCAAAAAAAGGCCGGTGTTAGACATTCTCTTCATTTTTTTTTTTTTTTATAAAAAAAAGACTATAAAACTCTATGAAAATAATCTGAGGATCACTTATCCTCGGTGGTAACAATAAAATTTTCCCATAATTTGTTGTCACTACTACTGCCCAAAAGAACTGGTGTGGGATTCTTGAATAATTTGATCATAATTTTTGTGATTTTGCAACCAATTAAAGGAGATTGACGTATGTCAATTCCAAAAATGATTTCCAGTCTTCAATCATCTTTTTGTTTATGGAATTCAACTTTTGCTCATATGGTGGTTCACAAATGTTGGAACTCATTTGCCATATCAAACTCTAACCTAATAAAGCATATATTTGCATGCCATTGCCCCGTACCATGACTTCCATTAACTGCCTTTCAAAACAATCATCTTCCATCTTTTCAACATATATCTGTCATCTTTATGCGTACGCAGTTACGAAAACTTCTAGTGATTTCTCTCTTTTGTTGCCTACAATAATGGGCTTCACATGTTGGCTTTTAGTGATCATATTATTATGTGCACGTGTACTTTTTTAACTTAAAGAATCCATGGCGAAAGAATATGCTTGGTACATTTTAGGTATGTGCCAATTTATGAGCTCGATCAACTACTGTCGGTTAGAGTGCTGCGAAGATTTTTGGGAAGAAAAATATTAAGCTTATAAAAATATTTTATTAAAAAAAAAACCTTTTATTAAAGTAATGTGGCGGGGATATCCAATCATGCATGTTATGTTACTTTATAAGAGTTTTTTTTTTTGGTAAAATATTTTGTAAACCTAATATTCCTCCTCGTTTGAGAAACCAAGTGAACTTATTCATAGATGCTTTACAAGTAACGTGAATCTAAAACACAATGCAAATTGAAATTTGTTATGATAGTTTATGGTGAACACCTGCAAAATAGAACGCTTGAGCAAAAGAGTTTGTTGGGATGTATTGGTAAAAAATAGCTCTAATGCTTAAGTCAGAAATCGGATTATATCGGAAGAAACTCCTTTAATCAAAGAGGAAAGAATCCATTTAATTGCCTATGTATTGTGTTCTCCTTTTATAAGCTTTGTATCCCACAAGTAGATCCCGGAATGGCCGAGAGTGATCCAGTGAATCTTGGGTGGATCTCGGAATGGCCGGGAGTGACCCCGGGTATTTCGGGATCTCCACCTAAAGCTTATCTCATATATCCATTAGAGGTTGTGGGCGCACACTCTTAATAATCTTGCAAGGAGTTAAATTAGGCTCACCTTTCACATATTGTGTTAATTCTAATACTCATCTTCTAATTATTAGGAAACCAATTCCCTAAGATTGAGTCTCGGCTTATTGGGATTTTGCTACACTTTGGGTCCATATCATCTCCACGGTGGACTTTTATAATCCACGTGGCCCAATTCTTAACAAAGTTGCTCTTGATGCATGTGTGAGTGTTGAGTTTCACGTTGAGGAAAAGTAAACAAATTAAGTAGTTAACAAAGCCAAAACCCATTAGTTTGAGCTTTTGGGTCAGAGCGGTATGTAAACATAATGTATATTAATATGCTTTCGGTGGACGCGTAAGCGATTCTCTTCCTAACAAATTTATATGAGAGATACAGTTCATCTTTCACTCATGAGGAGGAGATTTATTGTGAATATATGTGTGAGCGTGAGTCTCGTGCACTTTGAGAAAAAAAAAATAAATAAATAGAGTATCCGAATTCTCATGTTTTTAGAGGAAGATGAGGGCTAAATTCTGTTGAAAGTAACAACCAAGCGAGAAACTGCAAATGCATATGCAATGTAGTCTGTAGATGACTGATAATCTTTCTTTCTATGACGGCTCTCCTTGCAAGACATTTGTTCATGCCAACCGTAGCTCCTCTCAATATTCGGCTGTGAGAAATAATTCAAGAAATTAAATATGTAAAGCAAAAGAAAAAAAAGAATATTCTCTTGTCTGCTTAATTAATTAGCAGTTAGATCTATTTCTAGACCAAATTAGATGGTTGGCATGTAAAGAAAGCTAGCCCTATGAATGAAAACAGTGCAGTGATTACTGAAGTGGGGAGTACTTATATATATATATGGAAGTGAGTTTATATACATTAAAAATGAGAGAGCTATACTATTAGTACTGCTATAGTCCAATTAATAAGGTAATTAGAAAAAAAAAAAGGTAATAACGAATTAATTAATATCTAAATTAAAAATAACAAGTAAATTTGAATTCCATTAACTCACAATTGGTTAATCAACTTTCTATATCTTCACTTTGTGCATGTATTTCATGCATGCGGGTTGAACTATTTCCTACATATATCACACGCTTAAATATCTCTTTTAATAACTATATATCAAGGTGGGTGGTTCAATGGCCTCAAGGCAACCCATATGGGTTTGACTCCAGTAATAAAAATTCTCATGTTTGATTAGTGTAAACCGTCCTCTACTAATGTCCTGATGAGCCTTGGTTAAGCTATGCCTCATTCAAGCTAGGGTTTCCTCTCTTGCCTTTTTTTTTTTTTTTTGGCTTAGAATATATATATATATTAATTGAAATGCACCAACAGCTCATGCTAGCTTTTTTTTCTTTTCTTTTTTTCCCTGGCCGGGCAGCAACTTATAATGCTGGCTGCGTGTCACATGCATGCATGATTTAGCCTAAAGAATATTCTTCATATCTTCACGACTGAATTCCACTAAATGTAATACAGGCTACCTATGAATATATATACAAAAAAAAGAGCTACAAAACTAGCTAATGCAAAACCGTTGTCGTGTTGGTTTGTTCTTCCTATATAGGGGAAATTAAGCAATATATTACAGAAAGTAGAATATAATTATATGCTATAAGCAAGCAAAGTATATTCTTTGGAGCGTTTCATAGGGACAAACCATGTTATTTCAACTTTGCTTCTCTTTGTCATCGGTGAATATTCATTTGACGACATCCTTAGTAAGCAATCAATCGAATACTTTGAATGTTTACGTTAAAGTTTTAAAATATTAATTAAATAATAAAATTTACAATTTATTAATTAAATTATTAAATTATTAATTAATAATTTAATATAATACGAGTTATTCACTTTTTATTTTAATTAAATATTTTAAATATTAAGTCTCATTTATTGAAAATAAATTTTAAAATACTAATTAAATAAAAGAAATGAACCAAAGCCGTCACTTCCTTTTGTTAGTTGCATTATAAACAATTCAATCCAACAGCACCACGACACTATCTTTATGAAAAGACAGACATAAGTAAACAAAGTGGCAATGAAAACGACTAATGCCTAACTAGGGCGCCTAACATGGAATTTCTAATATATTTCTTTTCTGTGGGATCTTAATTAACATAGTAATTTGCCCAACTTTTAGTACTAGTTGCACTTGGTTATGCATTTGGCCTAAATATGCTTCCAAATTCTTGCAACCCCTGGCGATCACAAAGGACCATGAACATTTACAGAGATTTTAAACAGGGATTTTTACCCCACACGTTGGTAAGTATTTAAATGTGTCATCTGAGGAAGGAGTTTTGAATGCCTAGTTATTGTATACACGATCACAGGTTTTTGCCAGGCCAAACTCATCCATGCATGCTGCTCAAGCTCCATAGCTGAAGATAACCATGCTTAGAAATCAAATGGGCTGCTAAGCTTGTTCTCTGGTGAGTAATACTATTTTCAAAAATTACACTTTTATCCCACCACGATACCACCTTGCTAATGTGACAGTGCCAATCAACCTTTGAATTTTTATTAACACAGATTAATTGGTACGTACTAGCTATCACGTCAACAGAGTGAGACAATGGGATCCAGATCCCTAACAATCTGGACAATAAATGTAAAAGAATTTTTATAAGGCTCACCTACCCTAACAAGTAAATAAGCTATCCGAAACCTGTTCGGATAGATGAGTCCATAGGCCTAAGACTTTCTCATATTTAATACCCAAATTACTAATAATTTTGACAATAAAATTTTTAAAATCTTTATTTGAGATAATAATGAGATAAAAATATAATTTATAACATTACTTTTCTTCCACATGGCCGCCGACGCATAAAGTTTGGGCATGCTTATCATCGCCACCATCATTGTTAAATCACAGATGCTACATCTACCTTTTCCGATCCTGAAAATCAGCAGTTACGCATATCTTTATGCACTAGCATTATTCTTCTCAAGTGATCCCCCCACCCCCCGGCGGCAAATTTATACCTATATATATATATATATGCAATTATCTCACAATTGTGTTCATTAACTTCCAAGTTAGTGTGAACTTAAATATTTATTGTAGAACTCGTATTGTATAGCCATATAAAATTAGGGATATATAAAATTATTTAAAATTATCTATTCTGTTTGTGCCGTGAAAGTCCTCCCCCACTTAATTTGTACTAAAAAGTCAGCATGTATAGAGTTAGTGCCCGGTTTGTATACTCTTGAGGCCTGATCGAGCATCTATACATGCATTTATTATGATTTTTTTTTTTTGTTTTAAATAAAAATTCAGTATGATGACATCCACATATTGCCATTGTTGCCTTGAAAAAGTTTTTAACTTTTGCTTTTATAGTTGGTTGCTTAAAAAAAAAAATTAATCCTTTTTAAGAACCAATTAGATTAAAGTCCTTACCATTTAAGTCAACCCGTAATACCCATATTTTATGAATAACAAAGAAAAATTCATTCCAACGGACAATTAAATGCAATGATGCTACATCTTTTCAAAATTGTGATATTTAAAATTGTTCTTGATAACTATTAAGGTGCGTCCCGATTTGAATTTATAACTTTATATTCATATTCCATAAAAATATTGTTTGTTTTAGGGAAATATTTTGATTACAGATAGAAAGGACATTGACAATTTGAATTAATTCTTTAATGTTTTGGATGTGGACCATGTGGTATTGATGTTACCAAGAAAATTTAACAAAAGGAAAAAAAAAACAAATTATCACTATAGTATTTAATAGTCTCCATTCATAATTCTACTACCTACAAAATTCTCACGGCACATCAATTAGTTTGGACACTATAGCTTATAGCTTGGGAAACATTTTCCAAATTAAGAAAACATTTTCCTTCACTTTTGCACTTGTGGGACTTTATTTTCTAGGATGTGTAGAATTGAAGTTCCTATTAAACAAGCAAATAGGAAATGTATAAATCTTTTAAGAATTTATTTTATTTTCTTTGATCATAAGTAAAACAAACATAGCCTAAGATACTATGCGCACTGGTGTTATGATATTGATATTGATAATTAATTCATTTATGCCCTAACTATAAGTAATTATGCATGAGTAGCTAAGTTACACGAATAGGGTCGTCATATTGCACTGTAATAGGGCAGCTCCATTTGAGAGCCTATTCGAGCTTCACTTATTCAAACTGTCTAAACACTTGTTTAAACAGAGTAAACTCTCATATAAGCTATCGTGTATATATATTACAGTAATCCTATTGCAGTGTAATAAGATAATTTTATTATACGGGATCCCATACTTAGTACAGTACAAAAACACCATCACATACAAATATTTCCAATATTCATCCGCTTAACCCTCTGCAATCTACCTAATTATTGGTGGTAATTAATGGCAATGATCGAAGACATTGTTCAAAGCATGTGCCCACAGGAACCCATTTTCCATGGGCAAATCTAAACAGATTCTTCCAATCTGTTGCCACTGCCAAGTTTCCACGTATTGAATAGTTAATGTGTTGCTAAATAAGCTGTACGGAATAGTGATAAAGATATTGTCAAATTCTCAGCCCTTAACCATTGAAGGTGGATGCAGAAATATTATTATCTTTTTTATTCTACTATTCCACCATTGAAAGACACACACAAGCTAGGTGGAAGGATCACTCTTTAGATTCACAAAAATAGCTTTCATATGCATTTTTCTAGAGTCACAAGTTTGTGCTCTTTAGAGGCAATACACTCAAAAGTGCCTTTCAAATTATGCTCATTATGACAAAGAACTTTCCTTTTATAGGTAATTATTTTGTCTAAACAGCTTGTCTAGAAACCATATAATATATGAATTGATAATCACAGACCACGTGTAAAGCAAAGAAAAAAAGTGACACCCAAATGTCAACTTGTAACAGATGGACGATTTTTAATTCGGCAGCTAAGAATGAATTACCCACCTACATTTCCTTGGCCGTCTCTAAAAGCTTCTTTTTACGCCTAACTGTTGTCTCAAAAGCTTAAAGTAATAAAGAATAATAAATTCTAAATCATTTTTTTTAAAAAAAAAACATCAAATCTTTTACTTTAATATCATGATAAAACACTCATTATTTCAAAAATTTAATTCGGCAGCCAAGAATGAATTACCCACCTACATTTCCTTGGCCGTCTCTAAAAGCTTCTTTTTGCACCTAACTATTGTCTCAAAAGCTTAAAGTAATAAAGAATAATAAATTCTAAATCATTTTTTTTAAAAAAAAAAAAACCAAATCTTTTACTTTAATATCATGATAAAACACTCATTATTTCAAAAATTTAATTGATTGAATTATTAAATCCAAGCACCGTAAAACTTATTTCGTCCCACTCTACTTGAGGGGCGTTAAAATAAAAATTAAATGATTAAAATACTCATAAAGACTTTATATTACTTCACGAGTGTTACTTGTTAAGTCTTATATTGAAGAAAAATATTAGGCTTACAAAATATTTTAAAAAAAAAAAAAAAAAAAAAAATCTTATAAAATAATGTAGTACAACATAGATTGAATTTTTCAAAATTTAAATTCATCTCATTTCAATCATATTGTGTTACATCACTTTGTAAGAATTTTTTTTTTTTTTTTTGTAAAATACTTTGTAAGCTTATCATTACTTTTTCTTTCTTCCTTTTATTTTTTCTTTTCAAAACATAAATATTAACAAACAAACAAAAACAAAATCTAAATTATTTTTATATTTATATCACATCAATACTTTTTTTTTTCAAATTAAAAAACAAAAAAGCACCGTATAAAAAAACATCAACTAACAGAGTCCAATGTATTCGTAATTCGTCGGTAACAAACAAAACAGCCGGCTATGTTTGTCACCCAACTTGTACGTAAGTGGATCAATTATATATGAACTAAAAATGAAAGCGAAATACTTTACGTTTTTCCGAAAAAATAAAGTAAAACTGGAAAGAGGAAGAGGAAATCCACTGCCACACGCATGCATCTTTATTTAATGCAGAAAAAAGTTGGTAGAATTAGCAAACGTCAAATAATAAAAGCATACAAATCGCATTATGATTCATGAACCACTACCGATTTGATAGTGCTTAATTATAGGGACTAGCTAGATTTAGCAAAGTATATGGTGGAGTTCTACACAACACATGCATTTCTTATACAAATTAATGCTTTTTTCCTTAAAGATGGCTCTTCTATAATGAAATATTACAGTAAGCCGCCTAGGAACCAATCAGTAGATGGATTCCATAAGAACAAAAATGTTTGAAAATGATTGATATAATTGATTTCTGTTTATGGTTCAGCTTGTTTGACTCAAATGAATCATGTTCCCAACCAATGTGATCCATATATTGCAGACTCAGTTCACCCTTTTGCCTAATTGTTCCCTTCTTGAGGACCACTTTTCCTTCATTGGAGAGGTTTTCTTTCCTTCTTTGATTGAAAAATAATGTTGATTTCTTTTATTCTAGTGTACAAAATATGATATATCTCTCTTTTGTGTAGAAAAAAAAGGTCTTTCTCATATTCCATATGCTAACTTAGCAGAATTTGGAGGGCTAAAGCAACCATCTCTGCACTTTAAAATAGTTATCATGACAAACTCCTCATGGTACATACGCTAGCTCTACGTCATGAAACTTTGTTTTAACCACTGAAAAATTATTTGCTCTAACAAAGTAGACCCTTACAAAGCATGTCATATACAGGTCTAGCTACACGCATATATATGCCTGGGCTTTTTTCAGCCGTTCAATGGCTCCTCGCGTAGGAGTAATGTTAGGGACCATCTTTTTATTCTTTTAAAGTTGATATAGCTTTTAAAATCATAATTTGATCAAAATTCAATAGTGATCAATCATAAATTCAATAATGACTTTAAAAGTTACATCAACTTTAATGGATGAAAAGAAGATAAAAAGATGATCCCTAACATTACTCTCCCGTGTAATTCTTTTAAATTTTGAATAGTCTTCAAGATGTTTTGTTTTTAGTTATCGAATAAATCATTTCATAAAAGTATATTGACTCTATTTGTTAATGTATTTTGGGGATGTTTCTTATTTTTTGTTTGAAAAAATGTTCATATATGACAATAATGTAAAAACTATTTTTGTGTTCTTATGAATGTTTTATGATTGAGTTGTTTGTTAATATTTTGTTCGAATAAAAGAAAACAAAAGATAGAAAAGAACAATTTTAACATCAATCTTTGATTCATTTGGCTCTTGTGCCCGATTAATATTTGAAGTATTTCTCATATATATGAGAAATATTTCTCTTATCCAAGAGTGCACCTCTTGTTTTAGTAGGCACATGGCTGACCTACTGTTTTTGTGAAAAGACTAAGGAATGAAACAAGTCAAATCAAAACCCACCATGTTCCATCGAACAAAAAGAGGTAAATAACGGTGAAATAAAATTTTAAAATAAAAAAATGGTAAGAGGTAGCAGCGTGCTTATCGGAATCCACATTAAAAATAAAGAAATACCAAAAAAAAGTAAAGTTTTTGACCTTATATATGCCTCATGGTTGTTATAATTAAGGTGTAATGGAGATGTGTTTGTGCTTGGGGTAAGTGAAAAAGAAGTGGGGAAACTATTGGGACAAAGAATTCCATTAGCATAATCATATTTTAAATGGAAGTGGGAGCACAAAAAAGTGCTTTTAGGAAAATACCAAGTCTTCATATATAGTTTGTAATGAATAGGTGGCCAAGAAAGAGCGTCCACTTAGAAGCACTTTCTTTCATGGAATGGGATATTCTCCAATTACTAATCTCATGGCCCTTCAACCACCCAAGGGAACAAAGAGGGATTAAGACTTGAATTGGATACATCACAGAGGAAAAAGGAAAATCCTTAAAGGTGGATTGTTAGGGTCCCTAAATGACCTGTAAATAAGACCCAGCTGTCCCATGGCCATTATTATATCCCACTCCTCTAAATTTTTCCCATTGAGAAGAGAAGACATCCATTTCATGCATATAACATAAACTTGGTAGTGCGTTTTTAGGCTTTGACAATTGACATCCCTGGCATGCACATAAAAAGCCTTTAATAAACTGGAAACTGTTGTTCTGCAGATTAAATGGGAAATCAGATCAAGGGTTATTGGTAAGGGAACATTTTGAAGAACAAGTGAGAATGTAATGTTGTGTAGCAGATGGGGTATTCCTGATTGATTACTTGTATAGGAGTTTGTGTCTGGTTTTGTTTGATTTGTATATGCAGATTTGTCTGGTTTTGTTGGACTGCAGATTAGTTAGACAGCATAGGGTCTTGAGTCTTGATTGTACTCGAGTAATGTGTTTGAGTTTGGTTGTACAGTTGTTTGAAGTTGGTCCAGCTTGTTTAAAGCTGGAGTGTTTTGTAACATTTTAGTTTATTTTCTGAAAATTTTCATTCATCGGAAAAATAAATAAATAAATAAAATAAAATTGAAAATTGTGGAGCTTATGGTGAGGACTGAAGGACCAAATTAGGACGGCGATTTGTATTCATATGTCGAGTTTAAATTGTGTCGGGACATGAATATAAAACTATTTATATAAATTAATTTAACTTATTTAATTAAACGAATCAGACTCTTCAACTTTAATCCGCTAATTTTATGCCAAATTTGTAAATCGTATCAAAAATTGCGAACCATCGACCAAATGGCATAACCATAATCTTATTCTCATACTTAATATAGTTAATTGTTTTAATGTGATTTACAATGGACGAAAGTGAGATGGGTGATCATGACCGAGTCAACCATGGCGATATATATATAATTCCAATTAACACCACTCTTTGAATAATGAACGAGAGAAAAGGAAGAGGGGAGGGGGGTGTTGTGGGTGGGGGTGGGAGTGGGAGTGGGAGTGGATGGGACTGCCTCTACTGTTGTTAGTAGGAAACGATGGACATGGACTGCCATGTCATTGCCTTTATCCATATGTTCCAAAATTTTATGCGTGGCAATTTGTTTAAAAACCATTTAGTAGGCATACAACATGTGGAGAAATATGCTTCCAACTTTTCTTTCTACAGAATAATAATGTGGGGTTTAAATGTCCATTTTGTTTTTTTTTTTTTTTTTCTCTAATTGAATAAGGAAATGGATTATAGGGGAGGATCCTTACTACTCTTGATCCGAAAAGAAGAAAATGGAGAATCTTAAAACCGAAAAAGGGGTAGGCTCCCCAACAATAGACCAAAACAAAATAAAAACAGTGCAAAAATAAAAACACAAAGTAGGAAATTGGTCAAACAAGTGATCCGGTCCTCTCAAGGGGCCGCATAAAGCGGTTACAGAAGCAAAAGGAACACAGATTAAGGCAAACTTATTTGAACCCCCGCTAAGCAACTGCAACAGCCACTAAAAGAAGGCTAATGCAGTGAATGCACTGTTTAAGTCCAAATCAGGGACTGAAGTAGAGAGAGGGACCAACACAATTAACAGATCAAAAGTCTCCAAAACAAGATCTAACAATAACAAATTAGGGAGACAATAATCCAGTACAAACAACAACAAAATTACAAGAAAAAAATACATAAAAGTAACAAAAAATCCAGCAAACAGCAGCGATGGCGGCGGGGTGGCGAAGAGAGCACACTGGCAGGCGCGTGAGATCCACGCGCCGGCGAGTGATATCCACTCGCTGGCGCATGAAACCACGCACTGGCACGTGGCCGTCCGAATGAGAAGCGGCTGGTGGAGATGGAAGCAGACGGCGCTGGTGAACACAATGGAATGGCGCGTGGCATGCTGGGTCTGGCAAAGGAAGGTAGATCGAGCTTTGAAAAAACTCATCTTCAAACCAAGACAGATCCGGCTAGCAACGCGGTGGATGGCGCGATGGAGAAGGTGGATGGCGCAGTGGAGATGGCTGACAATGCTCACCATGCAGTGGAAGGGATCGGCTGCTGAAAGGGGAAAAACACCAACAAAAAGAGCGAAAAAGAATAGAAACAAAGGAAAAAATAGAACGAACGGAGGAGAAGGGAGGAGGGAGAGATGAGGAACTATCCCTCCTCCCTTCAAGGCACCACGAACAACCAGAAAAGCCCTCACTAAGGTTTTAAAAAATGTAGTTAGAAAAAATAAGAATTTTAAAATGCAATTAATGAAAATACAATTTTTAAAAACATACTTAAAGCGCTTAGTAAGATCATGGTCTGACTTTTAAAATTGTACATTTATAAGAACATACCCCGTTGCCTTTTGTTTAAAAACATGAATTTTTTGGGCAAGCGGTACATTTTCCGACGATTTTGTTTTAAAATACGCTTTTAACCTGCAAAATTGCAGGTCATACGCACTCCAACACTATCTGAAACCAAATGATGTTTGAACTGGGATCTCAACTAATCCAATATGTTTTTTGGGCAATCAACTATATCCTACTTGGATGTTTGCGTTGGGCTCTCAGCTTCTACTACTGTATGATGTATCAAACCTTTGGTCGGTCAGCAACCAACCAGGAACTCAAAATTGAGCCACCTTAAGAAAAGGTTTTCCATTTGTCGAAGCAAAAGACACAGTTCACGAAGGCCCCCACGAATGCCATTGGTATTGGGCTAGACTGAACTCCACAGGCCCACCCAAGCCAAAAGAAAGAAAGGAAGAAAGTGACAAGTTAATGGGAGCAATAATGACTACTCAAGACTTTGTCACTCCTCAAGCTTTAAAATAGAATACAAGAGCAGGAGAAGATAAGCATCTGGCCAAACATACAGATGTAATCAACTGATAAGCTGTTTATGCAGTCTCGAGCACTTTCAACAACATACTTTAAATACCCATAAAAAGTAATTTGAAACAATTCAGGGTCAATGGATTATTACAGCCTGACCTGGATACACGACGAGAGATGTGTGCACTTCAAGCTCACAAGTTTTGACTTTAGAAGAAAAAAAATCAAGACAAGCTACAAGCTTATGATCATTATGCAGTGGTACACGAACCAAATAAAGTGCCATTATGAAAACATACAACAAGATCTAGTACATAGGTTTGCAACCACATTCACAATCTATCTTTTACACTTTGGGGCACGATTGGTCCGCAAGGATAGACCCAAAAATGGAATCACTATTCCATTATTTGGTTGCGCCGCCCCCTACAAAGAAAACAAAAGTCATGCAACCAGCGCCCTACAACAGGTAGACAATTGGATTGGTGGTATGATTATCTGCTTGACATGAATCCAATATGTACATGCTCCAACTTAGGAATGGAATCATGCTCATCGTGTAGCATCAGAAAGTCAACTCAGAAGTTATAAGCATGGAGCATTATTGTCAATGTATAGCCATGAAAAATCCCTCTTATGCAGTGACTAGAACCTTTTCTGGCTTCTTCTCAGCAGCCTTTGTAGGCTTCCCGGTGACTATCTTTTCAGGTTTCTCAATTCCTTGAATATCAGTTATCCTTAATTTAGTCAGCTCCTGAAAAAGAGAACCATGGGTCAAGAAAAATTATTACCATGATGTAGCACAATACAATTTTTTAGACAATTGATTTCAGAAATACCTGGCGATGTCCTTTGGTGCGGCGATAGTTCTTCCTTCTCTTTTTCTTAAAAATAATGACCTTTGCATCTAATGCCTAAGAGAAAGAGAAACATAAGAACAGTGTCAATGCCAAAGGAAATAGAGAAGCCATAACCTTTAAGATTCACAAAAGCCATATAATTTTGGTGCCAGACAATATGAAAAGAGAAAGTAGAAATGACAGCTATAATGTCCATGAACATAGTGATCACAGGATAATTTGACTCATAGACAACCAAAGTTAATCAATGTGATCTATATAGAACTCTGTACCAGCACAACAATGTACCACAGTTATATTAGGAAATCTGCACAAAATTTTCAACTTGCAATAACACCTTTAGGTGGTGTTTTTAGAGGTTTCTTGAGCATATTCAAACCCTCTCAACTTATCGCTAGTTTGGGGTGTACAAAAGCTCCATGTTCATAGACATTATAGTTATGTTTTCTACCTTCTCTTTTTATATTGTCAGGCATATTCAAACCACCTTAAGCAGCACCTATATGATGTCACTTGTCTTATCATTTCTAAAATTTTCAGTAATCCACATAGCAATTTGAAATCAAGGTTAAAATTATGCAAAAGCAATTTATTGGCAACCATAGAAGCCAACCCATGCAGTATGGATTACAAAATAGCAACTATAAGTTGACTAGTATTCTGCTCTATTAAAAATTTGAACTATCTCATTTTATATCATGCTTTTCCCCTATTATAGAGTTGGTATCAGAAAAACCTTAATATAACACTGCAGTTGGTATCTGTGAAGCTAGATAAACTATTTCCTTCTCTTTGAATTACAGTTTGTTAAGATGAAAAGTTCTTGCTGAGACGGACTTTTTTAATGGCTCCATGTATCCTAATGGACATCTTTCTCAGAACTCAAATATATTGACTGTCTCTTCTGAATTAAGCAACTCTTCACTTTTGAAATTCCTCTCTTCCTCTGGAATTAATTTTGCAATAAATGTCACCCATGAAACCAACATGATTGAGAAAAAATTAAGAGCATTTGGGAACACATGCAATATCGCCATAGACACGAGAGTAAGATTAGTGTCACACTCACATGTTCTTCAACAACTGCATGAACAGCTGCTTCTGGTACAATGGGCCTACCAACAACAGTCTGAGTACTGGAGCCAATCAAGAGAACCTTGTTCAAAAATAACTGCAACAGACAAAGACATTGAAGCATCAGCACAATAATCCGTTAATTGAAAGAAAAAGACAGGGTTTTGAATTTTTCTTTGAAAAGTAAACTAGATAACTTCGCCAGAAAACTACAGAAGACCATAAAAATTAAAATCAAAGCAATTATAAAACAATGTCAATCCCAAATTGGCCCCAAAAAATGCCTTCAATGGCATTTACTTAGTTAAGGTAGACAAAAGCCATGCATCAGAAAGCTATTACATGGCAAATTGGCTAGAGCAGAAATGAAAGGGAAATAAACTTAATAAGTTTCTATAGGCTGACTTGCTATGCCTATTTTGACTTGTTCCAACAGGTAAATGAGGAAATGAAGTAGTTCATAGAATCGATGTACCACCCAATTTGGTACATAACAAATAATTTAATTTCATGAATTGAAAGGTTCAAGACATTGTAAATTGCCAATTGTCATGTTGGATAGGCTTCTAGTATGCTCTTTTTCTTTTCTTAATATAGAAAAATTTATTGAAAAGCCCCAAAGGGAGTGCAACCAATGCCTTTGGTTAAAAACTTGTAAGCATCATGAGCAAGAATTTAGGAAGCTTGTTTGCTTTGTTGTGGACCAGCAGAGAAACTTGTGATCTGCAGTTTTCTAACAAGGTCATACTAGAAAGAGTTATCAGCATGAAGCAAAAGAGCCTAGTCAAATTGAAACATAAAACTGGTAACTAATACCATTAAGATTTTTTATGATATTTTTCTGAAACTGGTTTACATATAAATTAATTTCAACATAGCCTTACTGCCCAACAATACTACTCTGACCACCTAAACTCAACTTAGCAAAGCAAGCTCAATTGCGTGAATTCCATTTAGCCACACAAATCCTTTAGGGCTGTTTTCATTGCATATAACAAGTTCATCTTCCAGTATATCATCTTCTACCAAACTAGCACTACTATGACTTCTTGCCAACATACACGCTTCTAATTCCATCCTAAAAAAGTATTCCAGCCACTCATTTAATGAGCACATTATTTCTTACCTGCTCAACGTCCAATGTTCCTAAGCATGAATGGCCTTCCACTTGTTTTATGAAACTTCCTATACAGTCTCTTCTTCTTTAAAGGTAACCAGGATTGAAAAAAGGAGTCAGTTTCCTCTCTTTCGATATCAATTTTTGTTTTCTTTCTTCGTTATAAGAAACAGAACTTCATTGATTAGAAGAAGAGAAAAGCTCTACACAGGAGGGTAGATATCCTCCCATGGCAAAAGGGAGAGTACAAACAAAGAGAAAGGCTGAGGAAATAATGTTGGCACGAAGCTGGGACTGAAGTGCTCTTCTTATAGAGATAAAATCTGCTTTTGAGTTAGCTGATCAAAGAACCCAAGAACACCAGTCTCATTATTGAGAAGACACATTGAAATCATTCATTCCGAAAGTTCATCAACACAATACACCAGGAAAAACACAATTATCCTGTTCATAACATATAGAAACGATATCTTTGCGCCTACCAATCAACAACGCAACAGTAGAAAACACATATCATTGCATCTGAACCAACGAATTCAAGAGCAGCCCACCTTTTCATTCACCTCGCAGAACTTCAATCTCTCGGTGAAAATGCAATCGCCATTGCTCACCTTGAACTGGTGCGACCCAATCTACCAAAAAAAAAAGAAGAAGAAGAAAAAAAAAAGACATGAAACTCAATACCACCCAATCAAAAACGACACAAAAATGCGAAAACGAACCTGAACGACAGCGAAAACCGCCTCGTAGGACTTGAAAACCCGGTCGGAGCGCTCGAGCGGGCCCACCACCTTGTACCCGATCGCCGCGGCCTCCGCCTCTCTCTCCTCCGCCGTGTACACTCTCTTCAAACCCGACGCCGAGGAATTCCCAACGCTCTCTTCCTCGTCACTGTCGCCCATTTCCTCGTCGCAGTCGTCGTCATCTTCGTCTTCCGAAACGTCTTCGTTTTCGCTGTTGGACGAGAAATGCCGAAGGTGGGACCAGTGGGGGCACCGCGTGGTGACACCGAGGCCGAATTGGGATGCGTTGGGCTTGATCGGTCGGGTGGGGAGAGGAAGTAGGGTTTGGAGGGAAGGGAGAGTGGTGTTCGTGGAGAAGAGCGCCCACGCGCGGCGGCTCAGAGCTTGGAGGCACCGCCTGTTCGCCATAGACGCTCGTTCAGCTCAGTTCCAAAATCTAGGGTTTTAGGGTGGTTTTTGTGGTGGCCCAGACTTCTGTGGGTTTAGACCCGAGATGTCGCGTCGGGTCCCAAAGCCCAAGCCCAAGTCCAAAAGCCCGTTTCCCTTTTTGGTCGAGATATTTTTACGTAAACCAAAAGCTTAAAGGGTTTAATTCCCGAATAAGCACAAAGTTTCTGGATTTAGCCGACCGTCTTCTTCCTCTTTCCGCTCGACGTTAAACTCTCACGACTCAAGCTCTCCCGTCCAGGTACCACCTTCGATCACTTTCAGCTTCTGCGCTTATTCACATATGGGATTGCTTCTTCTTTTTTGTTTATGTTGTGAATTTGAGATCTATATGATTTTGAATTCGATTCCCAATCCATCGGCCTATATTAGGCCGTCAAACGGCGGAATCGGATTGAAACAGAGACGGTTCCCGAACTTTCCGATTCCGAGATTTTGATCTCTTCCATACTCTGTTTTGTGTTTGGAAAGTGAACGAATAATTCAATCGTATTTAGCGCTTTCAGTTGAAGTAATTCTGTAATTCTCAAGTATATTTTTCGAAGTTATTGGTGAATTCTATGTTTCCTTGCTTTATCTCTATAGTTTCTTTTGAGATTGTCTTTTTTTTTTTCTATCGTGCAAACTTGGGTCTAAGTGTACGTTTCTGTTCATGATGAACTTGATTGAAATCACTCAAGTTGATAGAATTTCATACCTTTTAGTTATTTTCTTTTCACCAGATTGGTTGCTGCAATGGGAAAGAAGAAGCCAGAGGAGAATGGTGCAACCACCAAAACTAAGGGGAGTGGCAAAGACGTTTCTAAAGATGGGAAGAAAGAGAAGCTTTCGGTCACGGCGATGCTTGCCAGTATGGACCAGAAACCTGATAAGCCTAAAAAGGGTTCTTCCTCTTCCGTGGCCGCTACTTCTAGTAAACCTAAGACCAAAGCCGCCCCAAAAGTGTCATACACTGATGACATTGATCTCCCTCCCTCTGATGAGGAGGATGATGGTTATGCCTCTGGAGAAGAATTGAAGCAATCCAATCGGAGGAGTGACCCAAAGGCACTTGAAATATTGATGAGTGAAAAAGAGTTGAAAAAAAGAGAAAAGAAGGATGTGATTGCCGCCCATGCAGCAGAGCAGGCAAAACATGAGGCCCTTAAGGATGACCGCGATGCTTTTACTGTTGTTATTGGTAGTCGGACATCAGTTCTTGATGGAGGTGATGAAGCTGATGCCAATGTCAAAGATATAACTATAGATAATTTCTCTGTGGCAGCTCGGGGTAAGGAACTTTTGAAGAATACATCAGTAAAGATATCTCATGGGAAAAGGTATGGTTTGATTGGACCCAATGGAATGGGCAAGTCTACATTATTAAAGCTCCTTGCTTGGAGGAAGATTCCAGTACCTAAGAATATTGATGTTCTTTTGGTTGAACAAGAGGTGGTTGGTGACGATAGAAGTGCACTTGAAGCAGTTGTTTCAGCTAATGAAGAGCTGGTCAAGCTCCGAAATGAGGTTGCATCTTTGCAGAATTTGTCTTCTGCTGCTGAGGGTGAGAATGAAGTTGAAGATGGCAATGGGGATGATGCAGGAGAGAAGCTTGCTGAGTTGTATGAACAGTTGCAGATCTTGGGGTCTGATGCGGCTGAGGCTCAGGCATCAAAGATTCTTGCTGGATTGGGTTTCACCAAGGGAATGCAGGGTCGTCCAACCCGGTCATTTAGTGGTGGCTGGAGAATGAGAATATCATTGGCTAGGGCACTTTTCGTGCAGCCAACACTATTGCTATTGGATGAACCCACAAACCATCTTGACCTTAGGGCCGTTCTCTGGTTAGAGGAGTACTTGTGTCGGTGGAAGAAAACTCTTGTTGTTGTCTCACATGACCGGGATTTCCTTAACTCTGTCTGCAATGAGGTCATTCATCTCCATGATTTGAAGCTTCAATTATATCGTGGAAACTTTGATGAGTTTGAAACTGGGTACGAGCAGCGTCGCAAAGAGATGAACAAGAAGTTTGAAACTTATGAGAAGCAAATTAAAGCAGCCAAGAGGTCAGGGAGTCGTGCTCAGCAGGAGAAGGTGAAAGACCGGGCTAAGTTTAATGCTGCAAAAGAAGCATCCAAGAGCAAGGCAAAGGGAAAGGTTGATGAGGATGAGCCTCTACCAGAGGCCCCAAAGAAATGGAGAGATTACAGTGTGGAGTTCCACTTCCCCGAACCTACTGAGCTCACACCACCACTTTTGCAGCTAATTGAAGTCAGTTTCAGTTACCCAAACCGAGAGGATTTCAGGCTCTCAAATGTTGATGTAGGTATTGATATGGGAACACGTGTTGCTATTATTGGTCCGAATGGAGCGGGAAAATCTACTCTACTGAATCTTCTTGCAGGTGATTTGGTTCCAACAGAGGGTGAAGTACGGAGGAGTCAGAAGTTGAGGATTGGGAGGTATTCACAGCACTTTGTGGACCTACTAACAATGGAGGAAACACCAGTGCAGTATCTTCTTCGTCTTCATCCAGATCAAGAGGGACTTAGCAAGCAGGAGGCTGTTCGTGCAAAGCTTGGAAAATTTGGACTCCCCAGCCATAATCACCTCACCCCAATTGCAAAATTATCTGGAGGGCAAAAGTCACGGGTTGTCTTCACTTCAATTTCCATGTCGAAGCCACACATATTGCTATTGGATGAGCCTACAAATCATTTAGACATGCAGAGCATTGACGCACTGGCTGATGCACTGGATGAGTTTACTGGTGGAGTTGTCCTGGTCAGTCATGACTCTAGGCTCATATCACGTGTTTGTGAGGATGAAGAGAGGAGTGAAATTTGGGTTGTGGAAAATGGAACTGTAAGTACTTACCCTGGAACATTTGAGGAGTACAAGGAGGAGTTACAAAGAGAGATCAAAGCAGAGGTTGACGATTGATTTGGCAGCTCTAGCATGAGTATAGATATTGCAAATCATACAATGCAATTTTCATTGCTCTTCTTGTGTTTGTATTCAATTTTGTAAGTGCAATAAAACAGATGCATCGTTGTCTTATAAATCTTGAGTGTAATCCCTGTATTGCGGATGTGTAGAAAGTACAAACCTTATATTTAATTAGATGTTCACTCCTTATCTGTGCACTTTTGATCTCATGCATGCTAGTCAACTTTTGTTGTGAAAATATTGCTCTGATTTTCTTGGTTATAATACTATTTTTCCCTTTTCATTGTGCTGTTATCACACATACATGTGGCAATTTATGAGTTGAATTCCATGTGACAGGTTGGTAGTACTATGATTAAGCTCTGAACTGCTTAGTTCTTTTGTCTTTGTTTTGGTTGCCAAAACTGAGCTACAGGTGAAATGGATTTGCAGCTCTTAGAAACAATTGAGCTTGCTTCTTTTGGTCTGTGGAGAGCAAGTGTTAATCTCTCATAGGGAACAAGAAAATCCTACAAGGATATGTAATTCATTTGATAAATATGCAACTCTGAGTCTATATTAAAAAGATCCTTAGTTTTCTCTAGATTAATTGACAATGCATATGGTAAATAGTCTTACACTGAGCGCGGCTTATGAATTAATGTTTTGTTTTAGGGTTCTACAATGCCTGTGGTAGAAAACCTAAATGTTTTGTTTTAGGGTTCTACAATGCCTGTGGTAGAAAACCTATTATCTTTGTAAACATCATTCTTTTGGTTTTCTTTGTCAATTCAAGAGAAGGTGCTACTACTTTCTTTATTGCTGATTGTGTTACTAATTGCCTATGCTCCTGTTCAAATTGCCTATTACATTAAAGAAACAGTATGCCCTGATCTTGCTATAATTGCATATAATGGAGTGAACTGTGAATGTTGAACATGAGAACTATGCAGGACTTATTTTAAGACATGCTCTTTTGAAATTATTGTTTTCTGCAGAATCTTTAATTATTAATCAGCTTTGTGTTCATAAGCATGTCAATATGTTTTCAGTATGATCCTTGCAATATTCATGCACACTCAGGTTGGCCAATGGATTGAACAATTTTGGGCAGATGGCCATAGGCACTACCATGAATGGATTCCTATGGGCACTAATGTGGATACACGTGCGCTTACTTAATATCTTTTTTTCTTTAGTCAGTTATGGAATAAACCTTTAAAAAAAAAAAAAAAAAGAAGCTAATTTGGAGGTTTTAGCTCCCTCGAATAGCTAATTTCATCTTTCTTTACAAACACAACCAATCAATACACATTTCCATTACAAAAATACAAAGCAAAACCTGCTATACCATCTCTCATATTTTCTTGCGTGGCCCTTTCGGATATGCATGTAACAGAAAATTAGGTGTTTAATCAACATCGGATTGATTGGTTTCATCGGACCATCGACTCGCAAAACTAACTACCAACACGATGGGTGTCAGTTTCATATAATGTGGGAGATGCACGAAATCACTTAATAAATCCTCTCCTTTTTATTCTGTTGCATTCGTTTTTTGTTTTTTTAGAATTTTGAAAAGAAAAAAGGTTTTTTTTTTTTTTAGAAATTACGTGGAAAACAGGAAACGAATTGGAAAAACTTGTTTGAAAATGTAGATTATATATATATATATATTCATGTTTGGGTGAGAGTAGTTTTGGATGATTTTTCCTTGAAAAAATGCCACGTATCTTTCATGCCTATACCCCTAGCTTGAAACCGAACGCACAATATTATTCTCGTTCATCTTCTACGCCACTTTCTTGTCTTCTTCCGCCCCTTCTACCGTTGCTCCTCCCTTTACCACCGTGCTCCTCATTAGACTTATAACACAATCTCTCACGCGCTTTTAGTCCCAACTTTAAACTCTCTTTGCAGCGTTATTGTTAAGACATGAGAGTAATGGATGAGAAAAAGAGTTGTACCAGCAATAAAGAAGCGGCCGTGATAGGAGTTATTATAAGAGTTTATTAGAAGATAATAAAGGATATTGTGTATTCTAAGTGTTAGTATATTAGTAATAGTATGAGTCCATAAGGGTTACCTTTATCCTTATTATAGGTATCTTTATAGTTATCATCAATTATGTTTTTTTTTCCTAATCAGTTATCATTAATTATGTTTATCTTTTAGTATTGTAAACCTATATATAGTTTGCTTGATTAATAAAAGAAAGTTTAAGGTTTCTCGAACTATCCATAGAATTTGTCGAATTATCCTACCAAATTCCATCATTCTTGTTAAAAAAAAAAATTTCTTGTTTGTTTAGATTTTCAAGGAGTTGGCTCAAATGATAAGGGCATTGATCTTGATCTTGATAGCATCCTCATTAGATCTAAGGTTTAAATCTCTTTAAATGCAAACAATTCATTAAGGTCATGCCTCTAGGCGAAGCTAGAGTCTTACCCGATTCATATGAAGAGGGTGCTTTTAGGGTTTGCATGATAGGAGTTGATATATAAAGTAGCTGTGCTTTGAAGGGTTCCGCATTATTAAAAAAAAAAAAGATTGTTCTTGTTTTTATTTTCGGGACAAATTTGTTTGCAATTTTCTTAGAATTTGCAAATTTAGGATTAGGTTATGTTAAAGAACTCCAAGTTTTACCATTGTTTTTTTACATGAAATTCACGCTCGGTACTGACTCCAAAAGCCCAAAACATCCATAATAGCATGGATTTTTGAAATTAGAATCTAGATTTGAGTTGAGTCCAATTCCAAATAATCGGGTTTTGAAATCAAATTCAGTTAGCCCAATGGGTTGGTTTGAGAAAAAACATAGTTGGGTTTTGCCCTTCACCAACCCAAAAAAAAAAAAAATTGAATAGGGTAAGATTTCATGGGCTTCCTAACTAATGAAAAAAATAAATAAATAAGAAACTTACCATGCGAAGAAAAGAAAAAAGCTAAATTATATTTTTCCTCATAAATTATGATCGTTTATTTTATAAACTTTGATTCAGTACTACCTAAATCTTATTTTAAAGAAATATGTTTATTTTTCTATTTTTGATTTTTTTTTTCTTTAGTATTTGATCAAAATAGGAAACTGACCTAGAAAAATAGGATCCAAGTACTCAGTTAAAATCGAGGATTAGAGGAAAAAAAAAAAAGTGAAAATACCGATGGTGTTTTTATAATTTTTTTGAAGATGGTTTTTTTTTTTTTTTTTGTTAGTGAAAAAGAGTTTGATATGACATAATGATGAAAGTAATTTTAATTTTTGTGAGTATGAGTGTGGTATTTTTCACTTTCCCACTCTAATCCTCGATTTTAACTCAGTACTTGCTCTATATTCTACGTCAGTTTCTTATTTTTATCCGAATCAATTTTAAATTAAAAAATAATAATTAAATATCCTTTTATGTAAAAAAAAAAAAAACTTATCAAATAGTAAGAAAAAGAAATCATCAATCTCATAATTAAATATTTTGTTTTAATTTTAAAAATCAAAAATAAAATATTTTAACAAAAATACAAAAATAAATATATTTATTTAAAATAAGATTCAGGTGACAGGTAGTATTGAATTAAAGTTTATAAAATAAGAGGTGTGCTATACCTCCAACTCCTTCCATCCAACTCCATCCAACTCCTTTGTGTTTTTCTAAAAAAAAAACATTTAAAAAAAATTAAAAATTTTTACACTTAAGTTGGATGGGAGTTGGATGGGGAAGTTGGAAAAATATACTTTCCCATAAAATAAACGATGATAATTTATGAAAGAAAAAATTATAATTTAGTGCTTCCTTTNTTTTTTTTTTTCTTTTCTTAGTTTGGTAAGTTTCATATCACTGTATATACTTTCACGTTGCAATCGTATCCTTTTCACAACAGATAAATTTTCTTAAGGATTTGAAAAATGCTACGGTATGAAATCTTTTCTTTTCCATATAAAAGATAAAATCTTTCTCTGCCCCGCGTTGTGCCCTTTTTTTCCTTTGCCTCAATTGTTTGTGCTTAGGGGTGTTAGATGAGTTCAGCCGCTCATAAATTTCGCTCGGTTAAATTCGACTCGATCTCGATTCGAATAATAAATGAGTTGTTCATGAACAAATAATCTACTCAAATATTAAACAAGACATATTTGTATAAACTCGACTTGACTCGGATAAAGCTCGTGAACTCGGCTTGTATAAGTTTGACTCGACTCGTTCGGTTCGAATCATTAGCTCGCTCATATAATATTTTATATATATATATAGGTTTTATATATATGACTATGTATATTATATAGGTCATAAGTATGAGTTTGTAAAAGAAAATAAAAATAATAATAAGTATGAGATATGATATACTTTACTTGAATATGGGTGCCCATACACGTATATACCCTAACCAAATCATCACTAAACCCCAAATCTCCAAACTCAAAAAACAATGGCTTTACCTTTCTTCAACCCCAAAACCTAAAACACTACGTAACAAACAAAAAATCCAATCAACTTCATTCCTTTGAATCCCTATTAGCGTTAAAAAAAAAAAAATACAACTCTTCTATAAATTTCCTTCTTATTCATCATAATTACTCCAGGAAAATCCTCACCCTATTGAGAGTACCATCACTAAACCAAAACCCCTCAAAACATTCACATTCCTAAAAAATCCATATGGGTCTAACCGAAACCTCGATCCCAGCAAGTTCCAGCACATTCCTAATTATCAAGGGCGAAGCATTCAAGAACTTCACCTCTAAGAATCCCATTACCCATTTCTTGGAAAAAGAATTCAAATTCCAAGAGCCCAGGGACAGACTAGACAATCACATATCAACAAAACTAAAGATTTATGTGGAATTTTGAGTTTTAAAAGAATACCCAGAGGCTTTTCAATCTCTCACAAATTGGAATTCAGCAAACAAATGTTTTTTGCAAGAAAATTGTGGAGTTGACATGATGGGAAGTCGTACCTTTGGAGGAGATTGGCAAGGGAAATCAATTTCGTGTAATGGGATTGCCGGAAGGATTTGGAAGGAATTGGGATTGAGGAAAAGAATTTGTATTTTTTTTTTTTATGTGTTGAATAATCGGTGATTGTGTGGGAGTTGATGTGTGAGACCATGGAGTATGCTACTAGTTAGATGCAATGGGTATATTGAAAATAGGCATTTGAGGTGTCTGGCCTCTTAGAACATTTGAGGTGCTCAACCTCCTTGTTTACAAAGTAAATTGACTATAATTTCAATGCCTAATACATCTTTTAAATCTAGTTTATAAAAACTTTTACAGCTAAAATTTATGGATAGACCCATTACAACGCCAAAGCCCCCTAACCTAACTTAATATACTCGTTACATTAGAATCTTCATGGCGAATGGAGCTAAGATTTTTGGGAGTCCCACACGGAGAAAAGCAAAAATCAACCCAACATTAAGAGCATTTTCATCTGTCTCTCTACTTTTATTCATCAAAATATGGAGTAAAATCATTTTTTTCTACTTTAGAGAGTTACTTTTTCTAAATACTTACATCCGGCTCCCTAAACTAAGAATCTACTTTGACTTTTTCATTTAAATATTAATATTTTAAGAATTTTTTTATTTATTTTCCAATAAATAAAATTAAAAAAATTAAAAAGTTTGAGAGAGAAATTAATATTTTATTATAAAAAATAAAAGTATGGAGTGAAATAGCTCTATACTATTGAGTCATTTTATATTCTTTATTTTTTTTCTCAAAGTAGGGAGTCGGATGGGACAATAAAATAGTTCAAAATCTAAAAAAATTCATACAACAAAAAATTGAATGAGAATGCCCTAAGCTTAGGGGTGGCAAAACGGGTTGGCGAGTCGGGTTCGAGTTGATCCGCTTGACCTGCCAACCTGTTAACCCTAAATTCGAACACAACCCGTTTATTAAACGGGTCGACACGACACGAGCCGTTTAATAAACGAGTCGACACGACACGACCTGTCAACCCGTTTAGTTGACGGGTTGAATCATATCGTCAGGTCGAGTAAATTCAAACCGACCCAACAAAGTCAAAAGACCTAGAGAAAATTGAGAATGGAGAATGGAAATGGAAATTGGAATCATGGACTTCATATGCATGCACTAAATATAAACAAATACAAACTGATGAATCATCAGGTACTAAATATAATTAAAGATATGAAGCATGAAAAATTGAAATCACGTATAAATTTGTCTCAAAGACCACAAAATCTTGAACCAATCCCATTACTAACAGGAAAAAAAAAATCACAGAATGAACATCAAAAGGAAGAATTACCTGCTCTGGTCATAAACTGAGAGCTAAGAAAAAAATAAAAAATAAAAATCTCCCTGCACAATCTCATTCACGGCAAAGACATCCATCCACTCAAGATAATGTATTAGGATCCTCCACTCCTCCACTTGGAGGAGTGGAGGACCGGAGCCGAAGGTGCCGCTAGAGCCTGGGCCCTGGAGGTAGGATTCCGCCGTTCCGGTGCAAGGGGTTAGGGTCCTTGGGGAGTCGAGGACGATTGATGACGGCGTCGTCATGGCGAGACCGAGAGAGAGGGGGAGGGAGATATCGGCGTACCGCCGTTCCAGTGCAAGGGGTTGGCCTGGTTGTGGACGATCGATGATCGTGAACGGCAAGACCGAGAGAGAGGGAGAGGGAGATACCAGCGTACCGCCGTTCCGGTGCGAGGGGTTGGCCCGGTTGGAGACAATCGATGACGGCGAGCGGCAAAACCGAGAGAGAGGGAGAGGGAGATACCGGCGTACCACCGTTCTGGTCAACGGAGACAGTGAGAGAAAGAGAGGGAGATTGAGAGAGAGATCTAGATTCTAGACTGAGAGAACTGAGAGTTGGGGGGAAAAGGAGGGGGGGCGCGGCTGCAGGTTAATAGATTAGGTTTTTACTTTTTTTCTTTGCTTTTTAGGTTTTCTTTTCCGTTTTCACTTTTCACCCGTTTAATTTTAGCCTTAGGGAAAAAAATAAAAAAATTAACGGGTCAGTTCACCCGTTTAGTTTGAGCCTTAGGAAAAAAAAAAAGGGTCAGCCGGGTCAATCTGCAGGTTGACCCGTCTGACTTTGACCAATTAACTAACGGGTCATAAACGGGTTGACCCGTTTGACCTGGTAACCCCAAATCTAAATCCAGTATTTTTGTGTCGTATTTATGACAAATTCGTAGATTGTGTCAAAAATTATCACCCTACTAAAGCTTATAAAAAGATATGTCTTTTACCCCCACCGAAAGAAAAAAGGAAAGCAATCCCTATCTTTGTTCCCCACCGACAAAAAAAAAACAAGGAAAGCAATCTCCACTTCATACCCCTATAAAAAGGGGTGCTTGTGCCTCTGAACGAACATGTCTCTCTTTTGTCGACTAAAGTTGACGAGTTATAGCTTGCTGAAAGCTTCATTTGCCACGCAACTCTCATTCTTAGCCGTTTAAGTATTTTTGTGACTGAGATTTTGATATCTAACTGAGCTCGAGCTGCTCGAACTCGAATAGAAGCTTGGCTCGAGTATTTAGCGAGGTCGAGCTAAGCTCAAATTTGGCTAAATTCATAATGAGCCGAATTCGAACAACAATTTAAAACTCGCAATGAGCTCGGCTCGAGTTCGAGATCAAACTATTCAAGCCGAGTCCGGCCAGCCCGAACTCGACTCGACTCGGCCATTTTCGCGCCTAAGCAACCACCGAAAAGTAGGGTCCACGTCCCCGGCTTCGGCGAAAATGATCGTGAAATGCTCGCCGACGTCGGCCCTAGCGCTCACCAACCTCGCCTACTGCTCACACGCCGATCTCCACGTCTTCGCCGTCCCCGGCACCAAGCTCTTCCTCGCTTCCATCAACGATTCCTTCGTTCTCTCTGTTTCATATCCTTTTAGAAATTCTTGCCTATTTTCTCATTTCGTACGTGTAATTGAAAATTGCTTTATTATTTTAAGAAAATCATGAATTGACTCAGAAATTTGTTAGTTATGTGTTGATATAGTGGTTCGACATTGATCCAGTTTTTGCATATGCTATTTGCTCGTTTAATTATAAATGCCTAAAATTCAGAAATCAAATCGATAAAGTGTAGGGATTAGCTATAGATACGGTGCTTCGCATGATTTATAGTGTTGATTGAGGATGTGAATGCGTTCGTTCATTTTTTGATGTGATTAGAATGAGATTTGATTTGTTGAAATTTAGAGCGACTGGCGATTGGGTTCGTGAAGAGTTATTGTTTTTCTGGTGGCCTTAACTGAGATGTACTGCTCATGAAAGCATAAGCTGTGGCCAGATTGCAATAAATTTGATGCACCGTCAGAATGCTAAAGTTTCCGTCGACGATTCGATTTCTGTTAGCAGGTTATTCAATACCAATTTGTGTTTGTCTTTCTATGCATGCGCATTTTCCGTTTCTAATTATGTCGTGTGTAATTGTTTTAGCTTTATCTTACCTAATAATTTCGACCTGGCCTTGCTTACACTTGAGTTGGAGTTTTGGGAAAAGGGGATTAAAAAAGAACAGGTACATGGAGTGGCAATTCTTGTTTACCTTTGAAGGTTTTATGTTCAAAAAGTTTATTCTCCTTTTTTTTTTTGGTAGGTTGATGCTGTTCTTCTGGCTGACCAACTTAGAAAGGGATTTATCAGCCAGGTAGAATTATATGTTTTTTTGCATATTCAAATCCGCTAATGTACCTTTAAAATGTTACTGTGACATGGCCATGTTAAAATCAATGTCCTTCAAAATGATGATTTTTTTAAAAAATATATAAGGAAAAGTTTACGTACCCCCCTCAAACTACCAAACAAATAACAATGTCCCCTCTAATGGCAACAAAAAGACAAAAATGACCCTACAAATTTTTCAATAAGACCAAATACCTTTTTTATTTTTATTTTTTAAAAAATAATTTTTTAAACAAAATCTTTATAATTTTTTAAAATTTTGAATTTGGCCAATTGGTTGGATTGTTTATTTTTTTTATTTTTATTTTATATATATATAATTGTTAGTTTTTTTTTTGTTTTAGTTTTTCTAACCCTTATGAATTCGAAAATATAATAATTAATTTTTTTTTAAAAAAAAATAATTATAATTTTTTAACGATTCTTGAATTTGTCCAATTAGTTTGTATGTGTTTAAAAAAAAAAAATTTGCTTTTGTTTTTGTTTTTATTTTTTATTTTTAGCTTTAGTCTTTTCTAGCCCTTATGAATTGTAGTGTTTTTTTTTTTTCAAAATAATAATAATAATTTTTTTTAATTTTAGTTTAGTTTTTTTTTTTAAGAATTATTTTTTTAAAATTTTTTTAGGGGTATTTTCGTCTTTGGAGTGGACAATGTCATTTGTTTGGTAATTTGAGGGAGACATTGTCAATTGAGTGGTAGTTTGAGAGAGGTATGTGGATTTTTCTCAAATGTATAATAGAATGAGGATTATTCTCTTCTGTACTTTTTGTGCACTTGGGTGCCTTACACTTTTTATCATATCTCGATTACTTTAAAAAAAAAAAAAAATTAGTTGGAGTTTTGGTTTTTTGGGTATACTTGACAATAAAGAGGAAAAAAGTGATACATTTTTAAGTGATAGAGGTTTTTATTTGCAGATATACGAAACTATTATTCTGCTTGAAGCCAAAAAAACAGAGCGGAAAAAGAAGAAAACAAAGAAAAAACGACAATTATTTTGTCATCCCCCATTTTTTCCCAATTAGGACACATGTGAGACTTGTATTAATGTTCTGGGTGTATTTATAGGGTCTGCTTGTTATTTTTTGCCTAAATATTTTTGGGTGACATCATTTAAAGCTATGGATTATTGGTCTTCTTGTACGCAGGTCATGACAACAGGGCAAAAACTATTTATTGGGTATAATGGAAATGACTATATTTCCACTGTCAATCAAGCTGTTGTTCAGGGGCAACAAAGCTTTAATGCTCTTGAAAGAGGGATGATTTCAAGTGATACATACTTTGTCTTTGAAACATCATATGGGAGTGAAATAAAGGTTGTATTTCTGTCTTTTATTTCTCTTAGTTGTCTTATACTGGTTAGGTGTAATAATATTGAACTACTGATAAATTTTCCATTCGAAAGTTAAAGATAGTAACGTGAAGAACTTGGCTTTATACATAATGCCACTGATAGAACTAACTTCTCTGTAGTTTATATGATTGCCATGGCAAGTTCTTCCATGATTTATGCGTTCATATAAAGCAGAAGTCATGTTATCCTAGATAGGTGGATTGCCCACCAATATCTTTTTTAACTCCCGATGCATGCTAAAGGAGGCGCTGCAGTGAGAAATGAGTCAAAACATCTCTTGCACTTGCGTCTTCCCTTAATTATTTTTGCTGCTTCCTCCTCTGTTGACAGGAACTGATCAATTTAACATGATAATCATTTATAGAACATTTCCATGACACTTGCCAATCGTATTTATATTTTGATCAATTTATGTCAAACATTAAATTCATTAACTTATATTTCGATTTGCAGATTGTCAATCAGCGTGAAGCACTCAGTTACAAAATCTTCAGGCAAAAGGAGTTTAATCTTCAATCACTTGGTATAGGTGGCCTAAGTGCGGAGTTTGTAGATATATTTCGAAGAGCCTTTGCTTCTCGTGTTTTCCCTCCCCATGTGATAAATAAGTAATATTATTAAAATTTTATTTTGCTTTAATTCAAGTCAGTTTTATATAAATACATGCTCTTAGTTGGAAATCTCTTGATCTTCCAGATTGGGGATTAAGCATGTGAAGGGAATGCTACTTTGTGGGCCTCCTGGTACTGGCAAAACACTTATGGCTCGTCAAATTGGAAAAATGTTGAATGGGAGGGAACCGAAGGTTTGGAGATGGTTTATTTTATTTCATATATATATCTTCACTTTCTAAGCGTAAGTGAATACGTCTAGTTGTTTGAGACTAACACCTTCTTATCATTTCCTGTCTTTAGAAATAAAAGCTTTTTTCTATCTTTTCTTAAATGATTGGGAGATTTAGAGCCAAAGAATGTTCTAATATATGCTTTTTTTATTGGTAAAAAAATTTGTAACTATAAAGATAACTGATTGTAATCTTCGGGGACCTCAATGAAACTGAAACTTCTTTCTAATAGTCATAAGTTTGTATTCTTGTTTACATGGCCTCCTAATATATTGAAGTGATTGAGCTTTGCCATTTTTGCTTTGCAGTGAACAACAAAATAGGGTTGTTTTGCACATCCATAATTTGTCATTGGCAGCAATTTACTCCTTATACAATTACTTTATAATTATTTTTGTCAGATTGTAGCATCAAGGGTCCACTAATCACTATTGAATATGTCATTGACCTGTGCAATAAGAAGCTTATTTATGACTTTGAATCATCTTTCCTATTTTTTTTCCCTTTTTGCAACTGGTGTTTGAAGTTCCAAAGCATGCACCTAATGGACCATACTGAGTTTAGAATGAAGTTAGAATTTTAGCTATCTCTAAGTTAGGTGGTAACACAGTTGAATTGGAATTCAATAGCTCTAGAAACAAATATCAATGCAGTATTTCTAAATATGGTTTGACTATCGAATAGATTCACTTCTAATTGGCTGAAATTGGACAATGTCCCGTAGACTGATACAAATTAATCCCGGAAGCAATTGGACTATGATGAAACCCACCCTTTCTGAAGTTTGTTGTGATATGATTAGTAGAAAATGCTTCTCAAGCACATGACTGACTCACAAAATCTCATCAAGACATGTCCTATATGAGAAGACAGGCAGTTTATCTCTGTTTTATTTCATTTCAATGTGCAACCTAGTCCATGTCCACCTTGTGCACTTCTGGTTTTGTTATGGTTTAAATGTCAATAGTCACTATCCATTTTTGTATACTTAATTTGCATGTGAGCATATGCTTGGTTGGAACCTTGCAAATGCATACCTTAATGCTTTATTTTGATGCTAGAACACTGTCTTCGGGTTCCAAAGCTGATTAAACATCCCTGAATAATGTCTATAATAGAAATGAGTTATGAGTGTTTTGTGCTTCACATTATATAAGATGGTGAAAATCTATGCTTGCAGTAGATGGACCATCTTTTTTATTTTACCCTCTTTTTGGTGAATTGTAATAGATTGTTAATGGACCTGAAGTTTTGAACAAATTCGTTGGTGAAACTGAAAAGAACGTTAGGGATCTTTTTGCTGATGCTGAGAATGATCAAAAAAATCGGGGTAAGGGAAATATACCAACCAAATGTATTTATGCGTCAGCCTTTTGATGATCACTAATACATCATGTTCTTTTTCTTTTCAGGGGACGAAAGTGATTTGCATGTAATAATTTTTGCTGAAATTGATGCTATTTGTAAGGTATGTAAATTGTCAACTCTATGTTGACGCTCCCTGTTTCTTGCAGTAGATTGATAGTGGCACTAAATTGTTGCTTTTGATGACTAGCATAATTTATCGGTACTTTCACATTGTTTGTCCTCCTATGTGATATACACATATATGGCATTTCCTTTTGAATAAATCTATTATTCTCTAATGTCCTGAAATATTAGAGTTGTTTATAATTATACTTATTTGTGTTGTCTTATTGAACAATAATGACCATTTCAAGAATTGGGACCCCTAGTCAAAGAATCATCTTAAGAGACTTGTATTGAGAATTTTAGACGAGTAGGGAATTTGGACATAATCTGGTATGTCGCTCGAATATATAGTTGTGTGTGTGTGTGTATTATGCTTATATCAAGTTGGATCCTAGTTTACTTCTTGACCACTAAAGGGACATGCTATTTTGAGTTTTATTTAAAACTTCAACACAAGCACGCATTGGCAACACCAGCATAGATTTCTGCCTGAGATCTGCATAGTTTAATCTGTCAAAGAACAAATTCTCACATATGGGATTTAAGGTTGTCTGCTAATGTAATCCAAGTTTTATAACCAGTGGAACGAGCATAATGCATGTTCTCCATGTGCAGTCAAGAGGATCAACTAGAGATGGTACAGGAGTTCACGATAGTATTGTAAACCAGCTTCTTACCAAGGTTAGTTTAGAGGTTTCATTGCTTTTTGAATCTTGCAATTTCAATACTAGTTTTTCTCTGCCAATATCTGTGCTAAAAGACAACCTGTTTTCCAGATAGATGGTGTGGAGTCTCTAAATAATGTTTTGCTTATTGGAATGACCAATAGAAAGGATTTGCTTGATGAAGCCCTTTTGAGGTCTCTCTCTCTCTCTCTCTCTCTCCATGCAAACTTGGATTTTGTCTTGAAAAAGCATGAATAGCAACTATTAATCAACATTGATGTATTGTAGGTCATAGTGGCCAAGATTGCCAAAGTAAATCTTATTTTATAACAAAATCATTAAATATCTTTTATTTATTTTTTGTTGGAATATAGACCAGGACGCTTGGAGTTTCAAATTGAGATAAGCCTTCCTGATGAAAATGGTCGCTTACAGATTCTTCAAATTCACTCAAACAAGATGAAAGAGAATTCTTTTCTTGCTCCTGATGTGAACCTTCAAGAGCTTGGTATGTGCATTGGTGACATATGCTTGCGAGACGTACTTATTCATCTATTGTTTGGCTGAAATGACCGTTAAATGGAGACTTTACTATTTCTAAATTACATTAGCTGACATGTTTTGTTTATTTTGAGTACATAATTTATACTAGAAAATTCTTTTGGCTGGTTTGGTTATTCAAACTTATGAAAGATTCTATTGGTCTATGCAGTTAAATGGATCTTAGAATGGTTAAAAGCACCAAATGCTTTCTAATTCTATTATTTAATCCATCTTGTGTGCCTCACCCCAAAAAGCCACACCCTTCATGATTTGCTTCGTTACCAATGGTTAAAAATTGAGGATGTCATATTTTTCGTTCTTTTTTCTTTGGGGTGAAAGGGGGGTTTCAACATGTTCTAAACTGATCACAATGATAAAGTTATAGTGAATTATTCGCAGATTGACTTTTTTTTTTTGGTGCATGTATTAAACAAGCACTATTGAGCATTAATAATTGACAATGCTTTGGGCTGTAATAATGTATATATGAAGGTCTTAACGGGTTTTATTTATTCATTTTTGTGAGTGCAGCTGCTCGTACAAAAAACTTTAGCGGTGCTGAACTCGAAGGTGTTGTAAAAAAAGCAGTATCTTATGCTTTGAATAGACAACTAAGTATGGATGATCTTAACAAGCCACTGGATGAAGAGAGTATTAAAGTTACTATGGATGATTTTTTGAATGCGCTCCAAGAAATAATTCCTGCATTTGGAGCCTCCATTAATGACCTTAATCGGTGCAGGTACAGCTTCCAGCTAAACTAGATACTGTTCAGCAATTTGAGAATGTTTTAGCTTTTAGCTTAGTTGAACTCACATCATATTGTTATGTCCTTTTGAGATTTAATAATTTTAAATTCAAGCCGTAGGTACTAGGTTGTTGGGTTAACCTCTTTACAATTGCATGGCATTTATGTCTAATATGTACCACATTTTGGGTAGTTGTCCATCCAAAAGATTTGGAAACACATGGTTCTTTGTTCCTTTTGGTAGCCAAATCTTATTTACTAACTCGGTTTCCAGACTTAATGGCATGGTAGAATGTGGTGATCAAAATAAGCACATTTATAAAAGTGTTATGCTACTTGTGGAGCAAGTTAAAGTCAGTAAACGAAGTCCACTTGTTACTTGCCTTCTGGAAGGCCCGAGGGGAAGGTATTGCATGATTTTTCTGTTTAAATGACTTTGTTAATGGCAACTTTTTAAAATCTTACTCTTTTTGATAGTGGAAAGAGCACACTAGCAGCTACTGTAGGCATTGACAGTGCTTTTCCATATGTCAAGATGGTGGGTTACCTGACCTATATTGTGGATATTATATATTTTTACTTTCCAGGAATCACGGCCTCTTCTTCTGTCATTTCCATATATTATCTAATCTTTGCGTTCTACATTTGGTTAGGTCTCAGCCGAAGCAATGGTTGGTCTTCATGAGAGCACTAAATGTGCACAAATTGTCAAGGTTTGAGAACACTAAGATTTTGAATTGTTCTTAAGATCTTTTTGTTTTTCTTTTGTTGGGAAGAACTAGTTATTGATATAAACTGGAGGTGTGGTGTATCTCTAAGCCTAGTTTGACTTGTGAATTGTTTATATTATATTGACAACTTGGAGGAACTGTAGGTTTTAGTTTCATTGATGATGGGGGCCAGAAATTCCAAAGCCTTATTTATAATGTATTCTTTGATAGGTATTTGAGGATGCATACAAGTCACCTCTAAGCATCATCATTCTTGATGGCATTGAAAGGTAAAACCTGATGATTTGAATCTAATGAAGTTTAATAAGTCTAAGTATCTTGGGATCAGGTGTACATTAATCGTTTATGCAGGTTACTGGATTATGTTAGCATTGGGCCTCATTTTTCAAATTTAATTTCTCAGACGCTAGTGGTTCTACTCGATCGTCTTCCTCCAAAGGTTTCTCTTTGTCCTTTGTCTTTACTGCCTATAAACTGGTCTTATAAATTTGTTTCCTACTATACTTTTAGCAGGTGAATTTCCTTCAGAATAACTGTTTATATAAATTGTATAATTTTAAGAGGTGAATTTTGTTTACATCTTAACCAGTGGCAGGGCCAGACATTTTTCTTGAAGGGGGCCAAGCTAAATATATCAAGAACTCTAAATCCTACAAATAACTTTTTAATAATATGTATACATACATAAGCACACACGGATGTACTATATTAGAAACTTATACTCAGTATGTCTTAAAATGATTCAACATATACATTATTTCTCATATATAGCGAAAAAGTTTATATTTATGAAACATGAATGTTAAGTATACAAGCTAATGGACAAATATATTTCATAAGAGGAAGAAAGGGTCTTAGATGAAGGAGAGAAACTGAGGAAGACCTATGTCATTGGAGAATTGGAGAAGGCTACTTTAATGGAGGAGATAAGTAGGAGGCAAAAGTCTAGGGTTCTTTGGTTAAAAGAGTGTGACAAATGCAAAAAGTTTTTCCATTAGGTGGCCAATTCAAATAGGAGGAACAACTCCATCGAGTTGTTGTTGTCAGTCAATGAAGATTAATCTGACTAAATTGGAATTGGTTCCAGTGGGTAATGTTGAGAATGTGGATGGGTTGGTTGGTTTCTTCTTTGCTTATGAAGTATTTTGGTCTTCCTTTGGGGACCTCCTTTAAGGCCAAGTTTATTTCGAACGGTGTTATTGAAAAGATAATGGCGGCTGGCTAGTTGAAAAAATGATGTACTTGTTTAAGGGGGGCAAGATTACCCTTATCAAGAGCACCTTTTCCAATTTGCCTATGTATTTCATGTCCCTTTTCCCTCTCCCTGTGGATGTTGCAAACCGTATAAAGAAGCTTCAACGAGATTTTTTATGGGGGGCTTGGTAAAGAGTTCAAATTTCACTTGGTAAGTTGGTTCAAGGTTTGCTCTCCGATCTCTAAGGAAGGTTTGGGGGTTCGGAACCTACAGATGTTCAACCGTGCTCTCCTAGGGATTTATTTATATCACTATGTGCATGAGAGAAAGGTTTGGTAGAGCTAAATTTGAAAATGCGTGGAGTGGGTGGTGTTCTAATGTGCCTGTCAGGGAGTATGAGGTGGGGTTATAGAAGAATATTAGGAGGGATTGGGGGAAGTTTTCTAGTCACACCAGATTGGCGGTGGGAGTTGACTCCAAGGTTAGATTTTGGCATGACCTATGGTGTGGGTATAAGGCCCTAAAGGAAGCCTTTTCAAATTTATATGGTATTGCTTGCGCAAAGGATGCCTCTGTAACAGCCCACCTGGAGCCTATTGGTGGCTCCAATTAGTGGAACGTTAGATTTGCTAGAGCGGCTCATGATTGGGAGGTGGATATCTTTGCATCATCCTTCAGCTTGTTGTATTCAGGTAGTAGGAGATGGGAAGGTGAAGATAAGCTTTGGTGGACCCCTTCCAAAAAAGGGTTGTTGAATGTTAGATCTTTCTACAGTGCCCTAGTTCGTATTGATGGCTCTCCTTTGCCTTAGAAGAGTATTTGGCGGATTAAGGTTCATTTGAGTGGTTTTTTTTGCTTGGTCGGCGGCCCTAGAAAATGTCTTTACCATTGACAATCTGAGGAAGTGGCATGTCATTGTTATTGGCAGATGCTATATGTGTAAGAGGAATGGGGAGTCTGTGTACCTGGGAGTATCTTACGTTTTTAATGATATTTCAATTATTTATCAAAAATAAAAATTACATAAGATGTGCTCATTGGATGGTTCACCATTAATATGTGGCCATAACAGCACTTAGGAGATTTAACTTGTCGCTTGGAGGAAATGTTCTACTTGATTAAACCTCTCAAAAGGACAAATTTTTTTTTTTTAATGAGTACGTAAATTTATTAAAAGCGTAAGACGCCCCTAAATACATAGGCAGTATACACAAGAGGCCCCAACGAGCAGGAGACCCAAAACCCGAGAAACCCTCAAGCCCAAAACCCCTTCATCCCCAAAAGGACAAAATTATACTTACAACTTAAAAGGTCCAGCTTGTAAATTGGGGAAAATAAAAGTTCAACCAGTTGACTTGTTACCATTTTACAAATATCTGCCATCCCCCTCTCCTTGGTTCAAATAGTCAATGCAGTAGTGTGTTGGATTATATTATATATGACTCTACCTATCGTTTGTAGCATGATCTTATACACATGTTTCCTGTGCACAAGCGACCCCAAATCATCAAGGTGAATTTGTTTTGTTTTGTATTTTTTTTTTTGGGGGTGGGGGGATGGTGGGCGGGACAGTTTTTGTATTGCTAAGAGGTGGCGGTTTACTCTATAACAAATGTTTGCTATTTGAGTCCATATCTTTGACTCGTGAATTTTAGCCGATACAAAGCTATATGATAGCACCCCAAATTTTCCTTTTTGATTCAGCAAATAATTAAATTGAAAGAATTAGTAGAAATTCGGTACTCCATCCATCCTAATTGAGTGTCTTAGTTTAAAATGGCACAATGTTTAATAAGGAAGACAAAGTATGCCTCTCTTACCAAAAATGTGCAAAGTGGCATAACTTTAAAGTGTCTTGATTTTTTATTTTTTATTTTAAAATTTATGAGGGTAATGTATAGGTGAAATGCTTTACTTTTTGAAAGTGGACGCTCATTTTGGGATGTTCCTAGAAGGAACTTGAGACATGGGATGAAGGGAATATGTAATTTCTTTTGGGCAAGAGAAATGCTAGGCTTACAAAATTTTCTACAAAAAAAATTCTTACAAAGTGATGTGGCACAACATAATTGGATTGCTCTAAATTTGGATTTATCTCATTTCCAATCATGTTGTGCCACATCAATTTATAAGAGTTTTTTTGTAAAAATTTTTGTAAGCACGACATTCCTCTTTGGGCAATGATAACTTCATCTCAAGTTAAATATTTTTTTTTTTATAAGTAAAAGACTAATCTCATTAAAAACGTAAGATGTTTCTAAGTACACAAAAGGAAACACCTAATTAGAAAGAGTGAAACGAACAAAAAAATCACTATAACTAAACGACAAAAGAGAAACAAACACCGCCGTTTAAAGATACAAAGTATCGTAAAACAAAGATAAAATTTCTCCCAATGACCTCTCCCTGTCCTCAAAGGTCGTATCATTCATTTCCCTTTACAAACACCAAACAGGCAAGTAGACACCATTTTTCACACTGCAACACTCCTTGGCCTGCCAGAGAACCACTGACAGTAATACAGATCAACATGTCTAAGAATAAAAATTGCTCCACGACAACTCAAAATGACTGAAAAAATGGTCCAAATGACGGAAGCCACATCACAATGAAGAAGGAGATGGTCCACAGACTCCCCATTACTCTTACACATAATCTCAAGTTAAATATTAAAACTTAATAGAATGTAAGGTTGAATCATGTATCTTGTCTTTTCCCTAGAGGATGAGGTGATCATCAGTTTTTTCTCGTATATGTTCAATTTATACTTGCTCATAAAAAAAGCGCAAATCATGCATCTAATTATTTTATGCAAAACTGAAAGAAGGATTTAACCACAAGTTTAAAGTATCGTGGTCGATGTATGGTTTGGGTTAGGCAATATAGACATTCCCTCTCCATGACCACCTCTATAGCATTTTCTATGCTTGTTGGTAGTCTATGCTTGTTGATAGTTACAAGACCTGTAGAATTAGTTATAACTTGTTCCCAAAGATCTCAACAGTTTAAAACTGGTTGCAGTTGTGGAATCCACAATTAAATACTGCCATATATTCTTTTTGAACACTGATCATACTCTCTTTTAAGTGACATTGAACATAGAATTTCCCAGTCCCCTTTAATAAGTGGTATGGACTATTATATGATAAGAATTAGTTTGTAAAGTTGATATCATCAAACTTCCCTATGTTCCACATGATCGCTTCGACATATACAACTTAACTAAGTCTTGATCCCAATATATATATGAGGAGAAAAGAAAAAAGAAGACTGAATTCTTTGTTGCTTAGTAGATTGCAATTTCTTTAAGCAATTTTTGAGAGCAGGGCTAAGATCTAGCATCTCCTATCTGATGAAAGAGTGGAGGACGAGGTCATGGGTTCAATCCCATGTATGGGTAAATGAGTTGTACTTACCTATAAAAGAAAGATCTAAATTTTTTGGAGCTAATGGATGCATTAAATCATAATACTATGTGAGGCTATGGTGAAAGTTATTCTGCTGTTTTCTCTGTGATTATTCATGTCACAATCGCTGGCTGTGCAAAGAGCATTTACGGGCTGAAGTCGCAAACAGCTTTATTTGTGACAATTTCTGATATCTTGGGCCATGGTTTTTCCTTTAGTAACTATGTGATATATGATATGATTTGGTGAATGGTAGTTTTCTTACCTTGCTGAAGTCGTCATTACTAGATCATCTTGTGAACTTTTTTGTCAGGGAAAAAAACTTCTGGTTATAGGGACAACGAGTGAAGTCGGCTTCTTGGATTCAATTGGTATTTGTGGTGCTTTCTCTGAGACTTACCATGTTCCTACATTGAAGACAGATGATGCAAGGAAGGTAAATTATTTTCATGCTATTCTGTTATTGTCTTAGATACATAGTGGTTGTGGTGTTCTTATTTGGCTTTCTGTTGCTGGATAGAATCAACTTTCCATCAATGCTAGTAAATTAAATAATAGGAGAGTATTGTAAAGAATGGTTTCGTAGTGGTTTATGTAATTGCTATAAGAGCCTGACATTTGTCAATGTGAAGTGCTGATTTTTGTCTAGTTCTTGTGCACTTGCTAAATTGGACATGAGGATGGATTGGTGTGTTTTTGGTACACTTTTTAGGGCCTGAAACAGTCAAATTAACCTTCAAATATGTAGATCTATATTCTTGGAAGGAGTTACTAAAACTTATGAAATGCTGCATAGATTATGACTTGTGCAGGATAGGAAATGAAGTTTTTATTTCTAATATCTTTAACCTTGGAACAGGGAATATTTTAGCCATTTTTATTTTTATTTGTTATTTTAAAAAGGTTTTTGGTAATTTGCGGGTCTTGGCAGTAATGCCTTGTAATGGGAAAAAATACATATACATTGTGCAAGGAAAAAGGAGGTTCTATTTAAACGACACATAAAAATAATGTGGAAGAGTTGTTTTATCTTTTAACTATAACGGGCGATTTTATAAAAAAAAAATGGGAGTGTTTATATCACCTTCATTGCAGTAGTGGGAGAAGTCTACCAATGAAAATTCCAACAATATCTCTCTGCTAGTGGATGTTTGGACTCCTTAACAAAAAAAAAACAGATGTTTGGACTGATCACTGCAAGTTCATTACACATATTTCATGAACTCGAAAAGGAAATTATAATATACTACCATTTAGCTTCAAAGTTTGAATGTATGTTAATCTACTCTTTTTCTCATCGCAGGTGCTACAACAGCTGCATGTTTTTGCTGATGAAGACATCAATGCAGCTGCAAAGGCCCTGAATGATGTAAGCTATACTTTATCACCCTTTTGGCATATTCCTCGGGTCTCTTTTTCTTTTCTTTTTTTTAAAAAAATGTCTCTCATTAACTCTTCCTTTATTTCACCAAAAAGAACCAATGAAAATCAGGAAAATCTAACATTCCTATAACCGATCGTTTAAACCAATTACTGTAGAGTTTCCCGTGGAAGTATCAGAATTTCATGCGATTGGAAAATTTTCTATTTATTTGTTCTTAATCCTTCTTTTCTTTTTTCCGGGTATTTGGGGGTGTTGAATGTTTTTGTTTCTGGTCCTTTCTAATAGCTCTAGCTTTAGATCTGTGAACCACATTTGAATCTCACCCTTGCACCAATATGCCTAACATGTATCATGTTACAAGCATTATAAATGAACGGTAAATACTCTGAACCTCAGACAGTGTGAACTTGTATGTTCGTGAGGAAATGAGTAGTAAGGAAAGGACAGACATTGTTATTCATACTCACTTGTTGCTCCTTTTGTTTGTAGATGCCTATCAAGAAGCTCTATATGTTGATTGACAAGGTAGCGCACGATGAGCATGGCGAAGATTCAGAGGCAATATACTCTGGTAAAGCGAAGATCAAGATGTCTCACTTTTATGATTGCCTTCAGGATAATGTCCGATACAAGTTTCTGCATGAGCGTGGTGGAGATTCAGAGGCAATATATTCTGGTAAAGAGAAGATCAAGATGTCTCACTTTTATGATTGCCTTCAGGATAATGTCCGATACAAGTTTCTGCATGATTCGTTCCTTAGAAAAACAAACTATTTCGTTGTGATTGCCATTTCATTTTTCTGTTTGTGGAAATTGGTTGTAAATTTTTTTTGGTTAGTATGAGGATTGAGAACACAGCGGAAATTTATGATGATGAGTTGAGAATCTATTGTTTGTTTGGGGGAAATTCCATATGTATATATGGAAATTCAAAGGGAAAGGGCTAAAGTTGTACCCCTTTGTATAGCAAATGCCAAATGGCTGCAATATCATCAGGTTTTGGAAGACAGAAAGGATGAAGGTTCCTGCGGCCCTAAAATGAAAGCATTCACATAATGTAGAAAAAATTATTCTGTCTAGCAATAAAACAAAGCCAAGTACATCTGCTAAAATATGATCGTTTTTTTCACATTTTTCAGAAACAGTAATTAATTCTAAGAATCAGAAGATTAAACTACTGACGGACAATCACACACGCTCACACGGAATGTGGACTCTATTCTGAAAAAATAGAATAGACGTGTGGGGTGAGAGTGATTTTGAGTGGTTTTTCTTTGCAAAAATCAAAGGCAAGCTAATGATGGTGGCGTTATCCTACACTGATGAAAACGCTACCTATCTTTCATGCTTTTACCCCTTAGCTTCGAACCCAAAGCACATTATTGATTATTCTCTTGTTCGTCTTCTGTGCAAGTAGTCGTTCTTCCACCCCCTTTACCGTTGGTCCTCCTTTTACCACCTTCTGCCGCCGTTCTCCTCACCAGACCCATAACACAATTTGTCTCGGTCTCAATTTTAGGCTCCGTTTGTTTCAACATATTTTAGAAAAATTAAAGTTTTTAAGAAAATGTTTACCATTTTTCGGTGTTTGATGCATACGGAAAATAACAATTTTTTTTTTTAATTTTTTCATTCAATCATACTAACCTATAAAATTATTTTTTATCACAACATAAAAATATTAATATAATTATATTTTTTTAGAAAAAAATTAACCTAAAAAATTGAGTCACCGCGTTTTTCCCATCAGTGTCCATTGTGATCACGACGGTGTCCCCAAGGGGTTATGACGATGTTCGAACGGGATCCCAATAGAGTCAGAGTAGGTCCCGTTGGTGTCCCGACTGGGTCCGGTTGGGGTCTCAACAATGTCACGACGATCCCGATAGGGTCTCAACGTGTGTCTCATCGAGTTCTGGCAAGATTTTGGCAGTGTCTCGAAGGGGTCATGTCGAGATCCGGTTGGGGTCTCAACAAGGTTACTACAAGGTTCCGGCGGTAGGTCAGCGGGTATTTTGGCAGTGGTATGGCAATTTAAAAAATGAGAAGCTCAAATTCAAAAATATATATATATATTTTTGGCACGTACATTGCACATGCTGTCCAACTAGTCATGAAGAAAAAAGAAAAAAGTCTACGTACCCCCTTCAAACTACCACTCAATTGATAATGTCCCTCTCAAACTTTCAATTGTGACAATGTCCCCTCCCACTACCAAATTGTTGTCAATACCCCTCAAACTTAGCAAAAAAGACAAAAATAACCCTACAAATTTTTTATAAGACAAAAATACCTTTATAAACTCAAAATAATAATAATTTTTTAATAAATAATTTTTTTAAATGAAAATCTTTATAATTTTTTTAATTTTGAATTTGGCCAATTGAGTGTAGTGTTTTTTTAAAAAACAATTACTTTTTTAAAAAAAATTGTTTTAACTTTTTCTAGCCTTAAATTCGAAAAAAAAAATTAAAATGTTATTTTTAAAATTATTTTTTAAACAAAATTTATAATTTTTTTAAAATTTTGAATTTGACCAATTGAGTGGTAGTGTTTTATTTTTTATTTTATTTTTTAATTTTTAGCTTTAGGTTTTTCTAGAGTTTTTTTTTAAATTTTATTAAGGATATTTCGTCCTTGGGGGGTACATTGACAATAGTTTGGTAATTTGGGGAGATATTGTCACAATTGAAAATTTGGGAGGAATATTGTTAATTGAGTGGTAGTTTGAGGAGATATTGTGAACTTTTTCCAATAAAAAATTAAATAGGGTAAGATTTCCAGGAGCTTCCAAACAACTATGTATTTATTTTTTATTTTATTTTGAAGTAAAATATTTTTTATTTTTTATTTTTTAGTGTTTCGACTAAAAATTGTGATCAAACTAAAAACATTTTCTTTTCTTTTTTATATAAGTACATTTCATGGAAACAGAAACCAGAACTACAAACACAGAACTACAAAGGAAAAGGAAAAGCAGGGATAGGTGGATCTTTGCCACTACATATGGGGATAGAGCTCAAGGGGGAAAAGAAAGTGGGAATGCAGCCAGAATAACTTCTGGCCGCGGCCCAATAAGCCACGTAGTGGGCACAGAAGTTTGCACTTCTGTTAACTTTGCATGCCTCCCATGAATGGGAGGCTGAAAGCAAAGAGATAGTTTCTGAAATCAAATCAGCAATTTTCCAATCTTGTGATGGAATAGGAGATTGCAAAGCCAAAATGACTATGAGAGAATCTCCTTCCAAAGTGAAGACTGGAAGAGATAGACTGACTGCAAGGGAGGCAGCATGTCTTGCTGCTAGAGCTTCACCATAAGTCGGATCGCAGGGTGGGTTGAACTGGGATACAGCTTTAATAATCTTGCCTTTTGAATCACGACATACAGCAGCCTGGACAGAAAAAGACTCCCTTATTGCCGTGTCAAAATTTACTTTAAAGGAACCAGCCTTAGGGGGCTTCCATTTCTCCAGAATAGGAGCTGAGGAAGAAGACCAAGCTGCAAAATGCTCCAAAGATATTTTTTTGATAGAACTTGCTACACCCAGGATATCTGGAATAATGCCTCCATGAGCAACTTTGTTTCTATTAAACCACAAAATATCACAAAGAACAGCCGCATAAATTTGGAATAAATGAGTATCTTTTCCAGGAATACCAAAAAGGAGAGAAGGTTGAAATAGGCCTTTTATCCAGCTATCTAAACTAAGATGAGACCAAGATAACGAGTCTAGAGGCCAAAAGGAGAATCTCCATGCAATCCTAGCAAAAGAGCAGGAAAAAAAAAGATGTGTAAGAGAATCAACATCTTGCTGGCAAAGAGGGCAGATCATATCTGATTCTGGGATAGGAAAAATAGAGGATAGCTGAGCCTTTGTTGGAATAATATCCCAGACAATTTTCCACAAAAAAAGTTTCAGCCGATCATTTAAACGAAGCTTCCACAGGGACTACCATGGAAAGAGATCCAATGAAGAAGGAAGCGGGGCAGAATGGGATTTACGTATAATATTGTAGGCTGCTGAGAAGAGAAAGGCATTTGTAGAAGGAGTCCACAAAAAATATGAATTAGAGAGATAGAGATTTTTATCTTTAGAATTTCTCTAACACGAAAGATCAAAAAGGTGTAACAAGGAGAGGTAAAATTCGGAAAAATCTGTTTAAAAGCCTGTCAATAAGAGAGAGAAGGGAAGGACAGATGACTATCATTTATGGGGAAGGAGAAAAGATGTCTATAGAGGGAATCCACAGGGAATCCAAACAGAGAAGGATGAAAATCTGGATACTGTTTGGCAGGCACCTAAGATAAAGAATATCNCTGGATTTTTGTATTCCTTTCCAAATCCAAGAAGCCGAGGAAGAGGAAGAGGAAGAGAGAAAAGTTTCAGAGGAGAGATACTTACCTCGCATTTGAGTAGCCCAGAAACAATCAGAATTGTTTAGCATCTTCCATCCCAATTTTGCAATAAGAGCAAGGTTGACATCCTTCATTCTACGAAGACCCAAACCGCCTAAAGCCTTGGGGATACAGAGAGAATCCCAAGATTTCAAGGAGAGATTCCGAGATTTGTCTATAGGGAAACCCCACCAGAAGTCCTTAAACAGTTTATCAAGCTGGCTAGAGAAGTTTGCAGGCATGAGGAAAGAGCTCATTGCATAAGAAGGAAGAGAGGCTGCAACAGATTTAATGAGCACCAACCGACCAGCTTGAGATAAGGTTTTTGCCTTCCAACCATCAATACGTTTCTTGACTTTTTCAATAATTCCCTGAAAGGCTGCTCTCTTTGTATTTCCATGCAAAAGAGGAAGCCCAAGATGAATGAAAGTTGAGGAGTTCTGGGAGTAGGGTAGTATATGACCAATAGAGGCGATAACATTAGCCCTGGTGTTCTTGCTGAATTGCAAAGAGGACTTGTTGATGTTGATGGACTGTCCAGACCATTTGCAGTATTTATCCAGACAAGATTTTATACTACTAGCTTCCAAAATAGTAGCCTTACCAAAAATCAAAAGGTCATCAACAAAAAGAAGATGATGAATGGCAGGGTAGTTACGGGCTATCTTCATACCCTTTAGAAGGCCACTCCTTTCTTGGGAAAATAATAATGTTGAGATAACTTCTGACCAAGAATGAAAAGGAAAGGGGAGAGGGGATCTCCTTGCCTTAAACCCCTAGAAGGAGAGAAGTTCCCAAACGGACAACCATTTAGCAAAATGGAAAAAGAGGAGGAAGAGATGCAGATTCTAACCCAATTGATCCATATTGCATTAAAACCCAATTTGACCAAAATGGCTAAAAGAAAATTCCATTCCATCTTGTCAAATGCCTTTTCCATATCCATCTTTAAAATCATAAATCCTTCCTTTCCTTTCTTATTTTTGAACGAGTGAAGCAATTCATGGGAAAGTATGGTATTGTCTTGAATATTTCGGGAAGGAACAAAAGCCGATTGAAGAGGAGAGATAATTTTTGGGAGCAAAGACTTCAATCTGTTGGCCAGAATTTTTGAAATAATTTTGTAGACAATGTTACAGAGGCTTATAGGACGATAATGGTGCACTGTGTGAGAGCCACTAAGTTTAGGGACAAGAGCAATAAAAGTATGATTTTGCTCTTTTAACAAAGTGTTATCCCTAAAGAAACTCCAAACAAAATTCAGGACATCATATTTGACAATAGACCAATACCTCTTGTAGAATATAGCTGTGAAGCCATCAGGACCAGGGGCCTTTGTTGAGCCAAGACTAGAAAGAGCTTGGAAGACTTCTTGTTCAGAGGGTACAACACAGAGCGTCAAATTTTCTTCATCAGTGATCAATGGAGTGAACAGATCAAGCATCTCAGTTTCAAAAGGAGCATTGGAGGAAGAGAAAAGATTTGCAAAATGACTAACAAATTGCCCACCAATCTCGGTTCTGTCTGAAATCCAGTCCCCAGATTCAATTTTGAGAAAATCCACCGCATTTGATCTTCTTCGGATGAGAGTTGAAGTGTGAAAATATCTGGTATTCAAATCCTTGCAGGTTAACCAGGTTTCACGAGATTTTGTGCGCCAAAAGATCTCTTCCTGAATAAGAAGCTGTTCCAAATCAGCTTTGAGCTGTTTTTCAAGAGCATGAGAACCCGGATCAGCAGTGGCTTGTTGAGCAATATCAATCTGATGGAGAGATGATTTAATTTTATTTTGAATATTCCCAAAGACAAGTGTATTCCATCTCTTCAATGCCCGCTTAGTATTCTTCAGTTTTTTGATCAGACAAAAAGCAGGGTTACCCGAAATGACAATTTTCCAAGCAGCATCTATCACTTCTCTGCAGGAAGGATCCTTTGTCCATAATTCTTCAAATTTAAAAGGTCTTGGGCTTGAGGATAAAGAGCCAGCAGTATTAAGTAAAATAGGATTATGATCCGATGAAAAAGCTGGGATGTGCAGAAGAGAGGATTCAGGGAACAAGTGTACCCAAGATTCTATAGCCAAGCCTCTATCTAACCTCTCTTTGATTGTACCAAGATCTTGCCTATTATTCGACCAGGTATAAGGATTACCAGAGAATCCAAGATCAATGAGCCCAAAATGATCAATAAAATTTCGAAAAGAACATGAAGAAGAACTAGCCACCGGTCTGCCACCAGTCTTCTCTGATTGATCCAAAATGTGATTTAAATCACCAATGCATAGCCAAGGACTCACAAAAGTTTCACCAGCAGCAGTGAAAGAGTCCCAAAAAAACCGGTTTTTCACTCCTAGATGGAGGACCATATATACATGAAAGAATCCAAGGTTGGTTCGGTGGATCAGAATAACACCAAGCCGAAATTAGATTTTTGGTCAAAACCCGTAAACTACGAATTGCAGAGGGACGAGAGAGCCCTCTGCAATTCCAGGAGAGTAGTTTCATGATACTGAGGAGGGCATGCACCTGCCCTCCTTGTCGTTTGAAATATTTTTTGAAGAAAAAATAGCTGCCGTAGAGGATAGAGTGGATCCTCCCTGTTTTCTAGCAGCCTTATAGATGGATCGAGTTGTAGACTTGGGCTTGCTCTGCTGTGTAGAAATACCAGGACTAAAATCCAAAATGGGAGAATCAGACATACAGACATCCTCCACCAACTGATTAAGTAACCCAGGGCCTCTCTTTGGTTGAGGAAAAACTCCTACTTGAAATGGTCGCTTCCCAGAGTTCAGTAGAGAAGGAAGAGCCACTTCGTCCAACAAATCAGGGGGTACATGAGTGAGATGGATAGGCTTTTTAGTGGAACGAAGGGAGTGAATTTCCTTTGTGAAGCTCCCCTAAGAAAAACCTTCTCTGCTTTCTCTTAAACTCTACCCTGTTCTCCGTTTTGACGAGAGAGAGAACGAACTCTCTGGAAGGGTGCGATGAAGACCATTTAATCGACACTGCCACCATAGAATAGAAAAAAAAAAAAAAAAACAAAAAAAAAAAAAATCGAACGGCCACCGAATTGATCGAACAGTCATGCGTTACAACTGTAGTCTTTTATCAAAATCGAACAGCTACTTTAATCAAAGGTTATTACCACAAGGCTGAATTTAAGCTAGAAAAGCTGTAAATGCAAGGTTAGTCAGACTTGGGTTTCGCGTGCGTGGAGTTAAAAATAGGGCTTTAAATAGTTATCCTCCCACACATGTTTTCTTGGTGAAAACCGAAATTTGCATTTTCAGTCATATATGAAGTAATCTTGACGTTTATTAAGATTTCAAGTTTTTTTTATAATTCTATCTTAGTCGTTGGATTAGTGAACTGATGTAGGTCATGCGAGAACACCATATAACACTAAATGAATTATGCTTAAGCAGCTGTTCCCACAAAAAAGAAAAATGAAAAACTAAAAAATCATTTTTTAAAAAAATTAATAAATTTTGATTTTAATTTTGTTTTTTTTGACACTTTACCCAATACGAGGACATTTTCGAACATTTAAGTAGACAAAAAGTGCACGGTGCCACGCACGTGACTTGATTTCCGTAAAAATTAGAAAAAGAATAGACGGAATTAATCTTATTGCAACGTGGTGATAGATTATGGAGATGTCACTTGTTGAAGAAACTAAGCACAAATGCGTTAAAATATTTTGATAAGGTATTTTTCCCAAAAAATAATCTGTATTTTAATAATTAAAATATGTACTTTGTATTTGTTAAATTGTAATATATAAATTATATTTATTTAAAAATTAAAATGCATTATATGTATAATATTAGAATAAGTTAGTTATTAAATTAAAAAATTTAACATATATATTGTATATGTTATCAAATATAACATTAAGTTACTTTATGAACATATAACATGATTACATATTTTGTGATTATATTAACTAACTTATCTAATTAACTATAACTTATGTTAACTTATAATTATTAATTAACATATAAATATTGAGTTTAGGTATAAATAAATATGTAATGTATATTATTATAAAATAAAACTATAAATCTATATGCTTGTATGAATGGAATTAATTATAAATATAAACATGATTTAATAATTAACGTTAGCTAGTTGTTAATATCTAAACTAATTTGTTGAATTATGTGAATTGCATCTAAGAATCATGTGATCTAACAATATCTAAGTATCTGGTTGATAGACAGTTATTAAAAATAATCATATAAATATTAACTTAATTATATGATATAGTATATAAGTTTGTAAAACACTTACTTAATATTATTAAACTAATATACTATATATGCTTCAAGTGGTTAAATGCTTTGGAATTATACAAGTCGAAGCTCTAGTAGATTTGGACAGATTGTAGCAGACCTCAGATGTTATCTTGCTTATTTGTCTTAATGGCAAGTTGTTTACCTCTATCGAAATGCTGATTCTGCACTCATGGTCTTTTAGCTAGGAGTTGCAGTTAAACACGTCATAGATGATTTGGTTGGAATAATTTCAGTTGTATTTGTAACGATGTTTTCGTTAGAGCAATCTGCTCCTATTTTTATGTATCCAATGATGAAGTCGAATTGTTTATCAAAATTATATATATATATATAGTATATATATATATATATAGTATATAATATATCTATATATAGAGATATATATAATATATATTTAAACTTATGTCACATTATATTAGTATGAATTTGTATACTTATGTCACGTTATGTGGCTATATTTATATTTATAGCTTTAATTTGAATCTATATCATTTTATTGATTATTATGAATCATAATTATCATAATTCTTAAATATCGTAATGATATTACTTAGTCATAAGATCTTATGAATTATATTTACTTCCTAAGGTATCATAATTGATAATGCTTAGATGTATATATTTATCACTTTAAAAAAATAAAAAAAGATTATATGATCATTATATTCTAAATATGATCATGTATTAAATTATAATAATCAATATTTGATTTGTGAATATAAGAACACATTATTGATTCAAATGCTAACATATTGATGTTCACACTATCATAGCATAATAACTTGATTCTCTTGTATACATGCTAACATCGTAAACATAAGACCAAATATAAGTTATATACTAGCATAGTACATATTAATATATTGATAATGACTAACTTTCTAACTACATTATAACTTATGTAACTTATGTTAATTAAACTAGCTTATTAACTTAATATACTAAAGTTAGTATATATTAATTGATAGTCATATACATATATACATATTTTTATTAATATATACATAAGAATATTAACTAACATATATGGATTACAATGGTTTTATGTTGTTAACTAAGATTAAATATAGTAATATTATGATATATATATTAAGTTGTAAATTAGCATAGTATTAATATATATGGTTTTAATAGTTATATTTATTATTTTGTGACAATAGTAATAATGATAATCACTACATGTATACTTTATAATATACATTGTATCTAATATCTAAGTATCTAGATACTAATTTTTTATAGTATAAATTTAGTATACTTATGTGACAAAACATTATGTAATTTATATGATTATAATTTATAGTTATAGCTTAATTAAATTGTAACTAGCTATAATATATATATCGAAATTAAAAAACTTATCATATACTTGTTGAGATTATCTATGATAATTATACTTATTAATCGTATAAATGAGTATGAATTAAGTCTTGATATTTATATAGTAATAAATATATGTATATACAAGTATATACATACAAGGTTATATAATTAATTAATTGTTTGTACTTAATATATTTGAACTATTGTTACTTAATAACAATATACTATATAACTATTTATATTAACATATATACATATATTAATAAACTATATACGAGTCATCCCGGAACGGACGCAGCGAGCCTTATACGAGTTTGTTACGAACAATTAACCGAATCGAGCGAGTTGTATACGGAGTTTGTATCGTTAATATAACATAATTTCGTGTTTACGAACGTGCTCATATAATCAACCGATTCGAGGCACGAGTCGAGCTTAGTCGAACCGATCCCGAATATGTTCAGAAGTAGCTCTGTGTTCGTTTACACCCCTCTGCAAGTGGTATCACCAGGGTATCCGGCAGGGTTGCTGTGATGGGCATCCGGCGGGGAAGGAAGGTTTGGAGAAAAATTGACTTGAGAGATACTTTTATACCTGTCCGAGATCATGACCATCCTGAGAAGACTCGGCAACCATTTTTGGTCACCTTCAATCCACATAGAAATCCGTAATCACCCAGCCTTCACTATTTCCGATTTTGGAGCCCAGATAGAAGAACCATCTCACGGCCAGAACATAAAGCCAGATTTTAATGGGTTTAACGAACAATTCAATTTCAACCCAAGAACTTTAAGTGCTACGAAAAACTGCACCGGAGCAGTAGAGTTCTTCCACTTCTAGAAACAGTGCCAAGACCTTTGTCCAATGGAGATAGGCACTCGCTGAGTAGGACATATTACGCAAACGGTAGTCCATGTATTGGAATCCAAAATGGGGATAAATTGAAGAAAAACTTCAACCATAGAATATGCTAGAAGACCAGCGTTGAGACCAGCAGGATGAACCATTAAACATTCCAAGTGGCTAGTTTGAAGATCCTTTGTGACTATGCCTCTGATCAGTGAAATTAAAAAGAAATCCGATTAGACCAAGACACGCAAGAGAAAGAACAGCAAATCCCAAGCCTTTTTTAGGACCTGTGCACTAATTGATTATTTCAGGGTTTTTATGAGAGGATATTATGGCCAAGGACAGGAAGACAAGCTTCGGAGAGGGTGGCCGGTAAGCGTTAGTGAGAAGGATGGATCATCTTCCCAAAGAGAAAGCTTTTGGTTTGGGAAATGAAGATTTTCCGATCCATAGAATGTGAGATCCATGGAGACAAAGACTCATAGGGAGCATTAACGAA
>FXXK01002785.1:0-13790 GCA_900184695.1 Betula pendula
ACATTTTAATTCATAAATTGAAGTGTTATATAATTATCAATACTCTACTTTGTTTTGTAGAATTAACCTCTTAATATTGTTAGTTGATTTGAAATGATTAGATTTTTCCCTATAAATAAAAGTAAACCTTACTAATATAAATTTTGTGCAGGAGTTACTAAATCATATCATCATGACTTACACATCTCTAAGTTAACTATCAGTCGAAAAAGAAACATGGAACGTGAAAGTTAGAATGATACGGATGTGGGACGCAGTAACTCAAAAGACAATGAGCTAATCAGTCTTGATATGATAATTATATATCGATGAAAATGTAAGTTCATATTCATTTTTCTCAATTAAATTATTTTAAAATATGGAATAATAAATTTTTGAAACTTTTTTTTTTTTTTTTTTAGGGAACACTGATACATGCAAGTGTCAGAAAGAATTTCACTCAACGTTTTAGACCTCTCTTCCAGGAAGAATGTGTTTGTGGAATCAATACTTTTATAGTTGATGAATATAAAGCAAAGTACCACCCAGTGCATAATCAAGTTAAAATTATTTTCATGTCAGAAGTAGTATGTTTAGCCGTAATTAAGGACTCCCTCATTGAGAATTCATAATAGTACGTTCCACGGTACTGGATAGTTATGAGACAGCAATGGATCTTTGGTTCAGTGAGGTTCTTGACTTCTACTAGAGTATGTTTCACTTCTTCTTTTTTTTCTCTTTTTTTATATTTTAAAGTATCAAGCAAAGAATTAAGTTTTTTTTTCCTTTTCTTTACAGATCGAATATAATTTTCACTTCATTTTAGCACAACGGAGAGTTTCTTCTTCTTCTTTTTTTATTTGGAGAAACTTTAGTTAGATCCCTTAAACTTTAGGCCGTTTTAAAATACCTTCCTTAAACTTTATTTTCTCTTATTTTGGTATCCTGAACTTTTAATGTCTATCACTTACACCCTCTCCCTTAAAATTTTCTGTTAAATCATAACGGAAAGGTGCAAAGATTCCAAAATACTCTTATGGATATTTTAGAAATTTTAACAGGATTTAATAGTGAATTATGACGGATTGGGGTAAAGTGAAAGAAGTTAGGAGTTCAGAATATCAAAGTAAGAAAAAATAAAGTTAAAGGGGGCATGTCAAAATGACCTAAAGTTCGGGAGGTCTAACGAAAGGTTCCCCTTTTTCTTTTCTTTTTCATTTTTTTTTATCAACTACAAGAATATTTTGCTTTGCACGTGCTCATATCCTTTTTTTTAGACATTCATTCTTCGATCCTTTTTCATATGAATTAATTACTAGTACTCTTATTAGAATCCTTATTTGCTTTATTTTAGAACAATGGAGTGTTTCTTCCCTTTAATTCAGTGAGGTTAGAGTAGATTATGTTTCACTTCTTTCTTTTAGTTTTTTTCTATTTTAAAATATCAAGCAAAGAATTATGGTTTTTTCCTTTTCTTTTCATAATATCATTTTCGCTTCATTTTAACACAGTGGAGTGTTTCTTCTTTTTCTTTTTCTTTTTCTTTTTATCTTTATCGACTACAAGAATATTTTGCTTTGCACGTGCACATATCTTTTTTTTAGACACTCATTCTTCCTTTTTTTCAGACACTCACTCTTATTAGAATCCCTATTTGCTTTAGAACAATTGAATGTTTCTTACCTTAAATTCAGTGAGGTTCTAGTAGAGAATGTTTCACTTCTTTTTTTCTCTTTTTCTTTTTTAAAGTATCAAGCAAAGAATTATGTTTTTCTTTCTTTTTTTTCCTTTTTCTTTTCAAAATATTATTTTCGCTTCATTTTAACACAATGGAGCATTTCTTCTTTTTCTTTTTCTTTTTATCTTTATCGACTACAGGAATATTTTGCTTTGCACATGCTCATATCTTTTTTTAGACACTCATTTGTCCTTTTTCAAATGAATTGATTATTAGTACTCTTATTAGAATCCTTATTTGCTTCATTTTAGAACAATAAAGTGTTTCTTACCTTTAATTCAGTAAGTTTCTATAGTAAAGTATGTTTCACTTTTTTTTTTTTTCTCTATTTTAAAGCATGAAGCAAAGAATTATATATGTTTTTTTCCTTTTCTTTTCAGAATATCATTTTCGCTTCTTTTTCTTTTTATTTTTATCAACTACAAGAATCTTGCTTTGCACGTGCACAGATCATTTTTTTTAAGACACTCATTCTTCCCTTTTTTTAGACACTCACTCTTATTAGAATCCCTGTTTGCTTCATTTTAGAACAATTGAGTGGTTTTTCCCTTTTATTCAGTGAGGTTCTAGTAGAGTATGTTTCACTTCTTTCTTTCTCTTTTTTTATTTTAAAGTATCAAGCAAAGAATTATGTTTTTTTTTTTTTTTCTTTTCAGAATATCATTTTCGCTTCATTTTAGCACAATGGAGTGTTTCTTCTTTTTCTTTTTCTTTTTATCGACTACAATAATATTTTGCTTTGCACATGCTCATCTTCTTTTTAGACACTCATTCTTCCTTTTTCATATGAATTGATTACTAGTACTCTTATTAGAATCCTTATTTGCTTCATTTTAGAACAATAGTCTTTCTTCCCTTTAATTCAGTGAGGTTCTAGTAGAGTATGTTTCACTTCTTTCTTTCTCTTTTTTTTTTTTTTTTTTTTCTTCTATTTTAAAGTATCAAGCAAAGAATTATGTTTTTTTTTTTCCTTTAGAATATCATGTTCGCTTTATTTTAGCACAGTGGAATGTTTCTTCTTTTTCTATTCTGTTTCTTTTTCTTTTTTTCTTCATAGAGTACATGAATATTTTACTTTGTGCTCGAACCTTTTGTTTTAGACACTAATTCTTCCTTTTCCAAATGAATTGAAATAGCGCACCTTCAAACAGGGGTGCGACCAGGCCTCTTGAGAGTCTAGGCCAAATCAACCGATCGTACCCATGTTCGAATTAATGTGGTACGATCGGGACCTAGCTCCTTAGGATCCTAGCAATAACAATCAATCGCACTCCCGTACGCGTTCGCGACACAACAGACGGCAGATTTTCACACAGATCTTCTACGATCTAACCACATATGGGAACTAAGCCTTCAAACATGGAAACTTTCAATTCGTGATTCTCATGGACGACAAGAGGGACTAAGAGAACAAAAACCATGTTGTTTTGTGTATATATATATATTTGTTAAATCACCGTTTGTCCTAAAAGTTTAAGTGGATAAGAAGGGGTAAATTTAATCATTTAATCAATACTTTAATACTCCTCCCCACGTGTTGGCTTAAACTCTCTTTTAATAGATGAAACTTAACACGTGAAATATTAATTGAAATAGAAGGTAAATGACAGAGTTAATGTTTGAATTTATGACTTTTGGCTCTAAGACCTGTGATAATATCATTTAAATCGTTAGGAATATATACAATACTCATTTTGGTATATTTTTTCCTTTAATTTTTAGTTTCTTTAGTGGTAAACTACATCTATGTGAACAAATTAAATATTTAACGCATTCCAATTTATGAGGATTAAACATCACAATAATTGGTTACCGGTAATCTTTTAAAAACTTTTTGAGTAAATTATAATAAAACCCGCACAATGCCCAGGTTATAGGCTAGTTATTTTAATATAAAAAATTTTATCTCTCCTCTCTCTTTCCTCTAACATTTGTTTGAAATAATATTTAAATAGTTTCTCTTTCTTCTCTCTTTCTCATAGTATTTAATTTAAAAAATATTTAAATGGTATAAGAAAATGATAAGAGAAGCTGTTGTGGAGTTTATTTGAATAGGAAAGCAAAAAATAATTTAGTTCCCTACATTGAAAAAAAATATAAGGAAAGCTGCTGCTAGTACTTTCTAAGAAGCTGTTGTAAGATTTTTTTAACAGTTTTTCGGTTCTTACTAATGCTCTAAGGATAGCTAAGTTTCGCCTTGCGATTTTAGGTACTGTACAATATATCAAAAATCAGGGTGCACATAAGTGGTGGGTTGTTAAAATTATACTATTTTAAATATCAAATTGCAATTTTAGGTACTGTGCAATATATATATATATATAAGGCTATATATTTTGATCATGAGCCTGTTGGACTTGATATATAGAGGCTATTTTGATCAGTTTGTTGGACTTGATATATAGCATTTATTTGGCGAGGAATTTACTCGATCTTTTGGAAGACAAAAGAGACAGATATACATATATAATTAACCTAAAAACACAATAGATTTGGCACCGGGGATATTTTCTGATGATCTTCCAAATTGTTAAAAAACAAGGGGTGAGAATAGGTTCTCCAAATGGCCCCAGTGCTGGAGGATATTTTCTTTTTAGAGTTGGACAAGATTCTATTCGCTTTAACATCATCATAAATTTCCCATTGCGTAGCAAAATTGACTGACAAATTTCTTGTAACCTATTTTCTCGATTCAATTAAAAAAAAAAAAATTGACTGACAAAATTCTAATCATAAAAACTCATGTGCCTAATAATTGTTTTTAGGTGAAGCATTTTTCAGGAAAATATTTTTTGTTAAAAATATTATTTGGCGTTTGGCGCGTATAAAAAATCACAAATATTTTTATATTTTCAATTAATCATATTAACCTATAAAAATTAATTTTTATTCACAACTTAAAAATATTAATATATTATATTAATAAAATCTCCGGACCACAGTTAGATCTCTGCTGGACAACTATCGAAATATGGTTGGATCCCCGTCGGGACCCCTCTAGCACCCTATTGGGACTCGGCTGAGACCCATCCGAGACACCCTCAGGATCCATTGGGACCCTGTCGGAACCTCTTCGTGACATCATCGGCCATGGCGGTGTCCTAGCGAGGTCCTGATAGGATCCCGACAGTGTCACAATGGGTCACAACAGGATCTCAACTAGGTACCAGCAAGACACAACGAGGTCACAACGGGTGCTAGAGGAGTCCCAGTAGTGTCTCAACGAGGTCCTGATAGTGTCCCGACAAGGTCCCGACAGGATCTCGACAAGGCGGAGTCCTGACAGTGTTCCAATTGGGCCTTGACCACATCTCAATAGGGACTTGACGGGGTCCCAGCAGTGTCCTGACCAAGTTTCGGAGAGGTCTGGTAGTATATTGGCTGTGGTCCGATAATTTGAGAATGAGAAGCTCAAACTCGAAAAATTGTTTACGATTTTAAAAAATGAAAACCATTTTACTGAAATTAAAAAAGATTTTTCGGTCAAACTAAAAATATTTTTCGTTGACTGTTATTGTTTATCGCACCAAAGATCGAAAAATTAAAAAAAATATTTATTTTTCAAAAATCATTTTACGCCAAAACAAACAAAGCATAAGATTCAAATTCAAACAGCCTAATTCTTAGGAATCTATAGTAGAAATATAATTGTATTGTTAAGCTTATAGAAGATAACTCAATCCGGTGCACTATCCTTGGCTTCAAATCCTTTGTAACACTCTTATACAAAACGCGCGTATTGAGATAAACTTCCATTTTATTAGAAAAAAGGTGAACAACCGTGATGTTCAATTGTGCTGTATCTCTACCATTGCCAGGTCATTAAATGTCATACGAGTAATGCTAAATATCACTCCATGTTTTTTTTTGTATTCATTTAAAATTGATGTGGTATTTAAAATTATTATTTGATCAAAATTTAATAGTAATTTATCACAAATCTAATAATATTTTAAAATCTAATATTTTAGTCTTTCTTTCATTTGGTGTAATATGTTGATGTTTCTATTTTTTATATTAGAGGGCACAAAAAACTTAATTTTTGCTATTTTCTTATAGAAATTATTCTCTAAATGAAACGTATTGACATCCCCTAAAATTGAGCAGCATAAGAAAATAGGTTTGGATGGGGACCTACGTCACCTACCCATTCCGGAGAGTTTAAGGAGTTGAGCGAGCCTTTTTCTTTTAGGCTGCATAGATTTTTGTGAAATTCAGACAACTTAAGCTTAACTGTAGGATCTGATATAGAATTAAATACAAGATTCAGTTGGCAATACTTGTACCTAATAATTGTGCATTTATCGTTACTACAGATTTTCCTATGCAAACAAGGTAAAATATTGAACACTATTCTAACAAACTGATAAAATTGCCATTAGATTGTCACAAGCTAACATGATTCGGCAGCAAACTTACAGGCACAAACATGACAACATAGAAATGAAAACTTTTAGGTTACTAAATTGGGCAAAAGCCCAAGTCATCTTAGAAGTATCCCATCTTAGAAGTCATCCAAGGAGAGGGGAGTTGATTACCATTGCACTTGGTTTTTCAAAGCACGATATATGGAATTGGAATCTCAAAGGGTCTTGTAATTAATGGAGGGCGTACGAACCCGAGGAGGTAGAAGACACTTGGGAAGAACGTTCCTAATCAATCTGAGAGAGAACTTCCAAGTACTCATGAACGCGACATACAAAGGGAACTGTAAGAGTGCGAAAACGGTGACTGGAAGGAATGCAGTAGTATATAGGAGCGTTGTAGTCCACCGCTTCTTCAAATGAATGACGAGCACAATTGTTGCAGCAAAAGCAAGCATGGTCACCGCCACTGAGAGGAAGAGGAAGGTGAAGCCGAGTGTAAGTTTCCGAGGAAGTGAGCGACGGAAATCTTGGAGCTCAAAGGGTGAGGTGAGGATAGAAAGGAACATGACCACGGAAGTTAATGAACTTGCAAGGGAGAGAACGTCCATGACAGTGAAGACCAAGAAGAAAGGGTCGTGCAGGAGAATGGGAACCCCAGTCTCCTGATTAGAACCTCCAGGCACGGTGTAAGCCGCAGCAAAAGCGACTGTGGCAATAAGAACCGAAACAGTAGAGCAAGACTCGGAGGTCCGCATCAGCCATTCTTGTGCCTCCTTGAGAAGTTCTTCATGGGTTTTCTCAAACAGCTCGTCGGCGGTCTCCCCGTTTTCATTGTCCCGGTGCATTTCATAATCATGACGGGGTATTATCTTCTGCATCATCAGCCATTCTTGTACCTCCTTGAGGAGTTCTTCATTATGGGTTTTCTTTTTGAGATTGTCGCCGGTCTCCTCCTCTACCTTGATGCGGTGCATTTGATAATGATCGGGCATTATCTTCCGCACACGCTGCATAGAATTAAGTCGAAGGTTATAGCCAGCTAGTTACGAACAATAACCAAGTAGTAAAATCTAAGTAGGCTTTTTGAGGAGATTTTAATGTTAATTTTGACATGGGGAATGATTATTTCATTTTTTTTTTTTTAAAAAAAAAATGAGTAGTTTTTATTGCACTAGCAGCAGCTTCCCTTAATTTTTTCCTTAATGAAAGAAACTAAATTAATTTTTGTTTTCCTATTTAAATAAGCTCTACAGCAGCTTCCCTTATCATTTTTCTATATTATTTAAATATTATTAAAATTAAATGTTAGGGAAAAAAAGAGGAAATAGAAAGCCAATTAAAAATTGTTTAAAATAAATGCTAGAGGAAAGAGAAAGTCTTTTATATTAAAATAATGTTAAAGGAACCACTTTTGGTTCCCTAGATAAAGGGAACCAAAAGTGGTTCCCTTGGTATTTTTATAGTTTAAGGAACACTTAAGAAAGCTGCTGTAAGAACTTTTTTGTGTTTTTTTTAACAGTTTTTCCTACACTAAAGAAGGAAATGTGGTTTAAGAGAAGCAGTACTAGTGCTTCCCTTAAACTCATTTCCCTTCCCTAGTGTAAGAAAAATTGTTAAAAAAAAACTCAAAAAAACTCTAACAGTAGATTCCCTTAGTGTTTCCTAAACTACAGAAACACCAAGGGAACCAAAAGATTTTTTCCTTCATCTAGGGAACTAAAAGTAATTCCTTTAGGATTATTTTAATATAAAAGGCTTTCTCTTTCCCCTCTCTTTCCTCTAACATTTATTTTAAACAATTTTTTAATGGCTTTTCTTTCCTCTCTTTCCCTAACATTTAATTTTAAGAATATTTAAATTGAGTATAAGGGAAATGAGAGAGAGAGGATCTATTGTGAATGCTCACAGCAGATCCCCTATAACCCATTCTCTTCCAAAAAAAAAAAAAAAAAAAAAAAAAAATTCATAGAAGTTGCCCACAGCAGCTTCCCAACTAGTTCTCTAAAATTTGAGTTTACTACAGTAGAACCCAATGCATTAGGTTCCACTGTAGCAAACCCACCCAATCTTATTATAATAAAATTTAAACAAAACTTAATACTCATCTTCCTCTCACATCTCCAAATAAACCAAGCCATTCAAAAAAGAAATGATAAAAAAATAAAGAAAAAGTAAATAAATAATATTTAAATAGTTATAGGAACGATTAAGGGAAACTATTATGAAGTGTATTTGTATAGGAAAGCAAAAAGTAGTTTGGTTCTCTAAAGTTTAGGAAAAATGACAAGAAAGCTGCTGTGAATGCTCTTATTTTAAATAGGGAATCAAAAAATAGTTTTGTTCGCTTCATTAAAGAAAAATCAAAGGAAAGTTGTTACTAGTGCTCTAAAAATGTGGAATGAATTATTTATTCCTCTTAATTTAAAAAATAGTTATTCCTACAAAGTCATAAGAATGACTTTTAAAACTAATTTATATATTCTACATTTTATATTTTTAATAAAAAGATATTATTTTTTAACGAAATAGCCATTATGTGAACTAAACGTAATCTTAGTTTCAACCTTCAAGAGATGAGCAGATGAATAAAGATTATCATTTTATATATATATAGGACCCACAACCGTAAACAAGAGAGGCTAATTACCTCCAACCAACGCAGCTCCTCTTGCAATTGGAAAGCAGGACCAGGGCTGGGTACGACCTCCAGCGTAGCCTGCTTGTGTGCAACATGGTGGAAGATGGTTACCCGTTACTATTCAAAACGTTCGAACTAACATGTTCATTGGTATATCCATCTTCTTTACGCGTTGAAAGATATCCAATTGACGGTGCTTAATGGCCACATGCAATATGTTCTGGCCCTCATGACTTACGTGTTCAACCGCCTGTGGATGCACTCTAAGTATCTCCTTGACAATCTCTACTATTCCTGTGCTTGTTGCTAACAACAACGGGATAAGAGGCAGAGTTTTCTTCCCCGGACTAGTGCCTTCCTTTCCCCCGCCTACTCCTCCTTCTTTGCTTCCTCCGGTTGAACGAGAAGAGCTTGTTCCCTGACCTAGTGAGATCTTACCCTTCATGCCATGGCCTCCTTCATCACTGCGAAACCCTAGTGAGATCTTACCCTCGTCCTCTCGATCACTACTTTGCGTCCAGGAGAAATCTTGTTGTATCAGAAAGCTGGCGAGTTTGAAAGCCGATTCGTGTTTTCTCTTGTCTTTATATATTCTTTCCATCATCGGCCACTCTGTGAGACACAAAGAAAAGCGATTGAGGAACCATGCATATTGAGTGTTTCAAATTTTTAAGATTTTTTGTCCTCAACTTCTTTCGCTCATGAACTCCAGGTTTGTGGTACTGTGTTCTGTGTACCTGAAATAAGTATACGTACTACCATGGAGTAGAACTCCACACAAACGTCGTAGTTTGGAGGCAGCTTGGAGCCTTGATCAGATTCATGAGTATTGTCTCCTCGGTTGCTATCTTCTTCCTTTTTAATGTCCTCACTAGGAATGCCTGGTATCAGATTTTGTGAATAACAAACAGAAGGTAGAAAAACAGAGTAAGAGGAAAACAGAGAAGGAAAGCTCTGAGGCCAAAGGCTTTTCTGTTTGTATTCGTAAAGTGTAAAAGTATTACAGAGGAAAAGGAAAGCTATCTATTTATACAAGATTGAACTAAGCTATCTGAACTAAGCTTATCTAAAACTAATCGAACAAATGAAACTGATTACAGTTATGAAACGGTTCATGTACAACTTGCATCCAGCTGTTATCCAGCTCATAATCTAATGAGAAAAACGTGCTGGAAATCAATCCTAACAACCTTCTGTCCAGCTCAGAAAATAGCTTATCTGTACAGTGTTAATACCTGGATAACAGCAACGACACCATGCATCAAGTTGCCAAGAATTGGGCTTGGTTTACATCAATTATAGAATAATTGAAATTCTATTATGCAACGAAGAGTACTATTTGGATGGGTGAAAAGATTAATAATTCCAAACATCTTAACAGAGATATGTCATCTAATTTAGTGAAAAAAATCTCACTGGCGTATTTGTTTAAGTTTAACATTCATTCATGCCAACCTACTATAATCTAACAATTACCTCACGAAATGATAAAAATAAGATAGAAGAACAAAGAAGTCGACATTTTTTTTTTTTTAATAACTGCGGTATGCAAGGCTTCGCCCAAACTAGATTCTCAAAACACCATGCAAAGTGCCTTCTGTATACAAGTTAGGTAAAGCTCAAGCTTTAACCCGCAAATATGGCCTTAAAAATTTGTTTGCACTCAAGGGTAGTTAAATTTTAGACATGATGTTTCATGAGGCAAGTGGTCAATTTTTTACCATGCATTGTAAAAACAAAACTTAATGATTTTAGAGTCTTTGATATAAATATGTTATACACCGTCTGATATTAGAAACTTAAGCCATTAGATTATAAACCAGTTTATATATACCTAGATCAATCTTTCACGCTTTCCACTAATTATCGATGTGAGACCCCACACTCACATAATGAATTCAAACACTTATTACCATGATAAGCAAGTGTTAGAGTTAAAGGAATCGGATCATACAATAATAAATGAATCTCTTGAGTAAGCCATAGTTTCTGCCACTCTTGAATGCTGATGGAATGCTTGAGAGAGCTGAAGTGGTATCATCTCATTTCCATCTGCAGTTGATGCTAAGTATTCATACTCTCCTAGCTATTTCCAGTGCAAGATCTGTGCATGTTTACGTTCAAACAGGAAAGTAGTTGGTTAAGCATAAGAAAAGACCATAAACAAGACTTTTAAAGTCCTAATTTAAGTTATTAAATTCATCAGGAATCATTTTTCCGAACAAAAAATGATTATGTATTTCTGCTTAGCTTAAGTTTTAATTTAGATAAGTTATAACGATTAAACATGGTCTCAAAAACAGTTATGGGTTCGAAAATAGCTCTACACAATATCTCCTGATTATTTAAGGTAAATATTTTACAAGTTGGGCCAACTTAATTATTCAGAGAAAGCCTGGATTCATATGTAAAGAGAAGAGTGTTAGAATAATGGTGAAGTAATTAAATCCACCCTTCAAAAAGCTTAAGGTTTAAGCTTGAACGATGATTTGACAAAGACATTCCTGTTTTAAACTGTCCTAATTTCCATAACAGACCAATAAACCTCACCACGTGTTTGAATAACATTGATTCAAGGCATGTGGCTGGCAAGAAAATACTCACCAAAGAACTCAGCAAGAACTGCCATGTGAAGAATGGTTGTTTTATCTTTCCTTTTCAAATGGCACTGAAAAGCCTCAACAGCCTCCCCTTTTCTTTCCATTTGATCAGCCAGGAGCCTGAACATCTTAGTCTGGCCATAGTGCGCTGCTCTGAAGAGAGGTGTTTCCTCATGATCATTAGTATCAAGCAGCAAGTCTGGAGCTAATCTTAACAAATAATCAACAAGGCACGTCATATTGGTTGCTGCAGCCGCATGGAGAATGGTGTCCCCAGCCTTATTTCGTGCGCTCAACAGATCAGCTTGGAGGTTACAGAATTTCGTCAGGATTTCTCTCACGAGGCTCTCGCGTCCCGTGTAGATTGCTATGTGGAGGATGCTATCGTTGCGCGGCGTTAAGGGGTAAGGATGGGTCTCCTTTAGAAAATTTTCAAATAGCTCTATTACTTTTCCGTTCTTCTCACCATTCACAATGCTTGCATAAAGGGCCTTCAAATCCCTAAGTTCTTTTGCCATGAGAGATATGCAGAGAAAGAGAGTTTCCGAGTTGGCCGCAAGGACCCCTCATTCAAGAATATATATATAGGGATAAATATATTTAAAATCCCTAAACAATTACCCGTATTCAAATTAGTCTCACTAACCGATAAGTGTGACATTTAGATATATTAAATTATAATTTTATATTAAAAGCGTTTATTCATTAGTGTCGTCCTTTATGTTTGATGAAAAAGTGGTTATGTTTCTTGCACGTGACCTTTTTTACTAGAAACTTCCTAAAATACCAATTCTTCTTTAAAACAAAACAAACCAAAATAAAAATTAATAAAATAAAAAAAACTAATATAAAAAATCAATTAAAATGTTCAAAAAAAAAAAAAAAACAATCTTACTCTCACTGTTGCCCAGCCCAACCACCCTTGAGGCCGATGGCCAGCGGAAATGGTGCCCCCTTTAAGGGTTGCTTGAACCACCCTCAGCCACCTTTAGAGCAACTAACAAGCCACCCTCCAACACTCTAGGGGTGGTTTGTGAACCACACCCATCCAATGGAGGTGGCTTGTAGCCACCCTCAAAAAGCAAATGGAAAGGAGGTGGTTCTGCTACTTTTATGTTTAAATGTCTGTTTTTTTAAATCTGTAAGTATTTTTAAGGGTAAAATTAGTTTTTCAATAAATAAAGTGAGGTTATTTTTAGAAATTTCTAGTCAAAAAGGTCACATGCAAGTCATGTGACCACTTTTACATCCAATATAATGGATAAGCAAACAAAACAGATTCAAAATAGTAATTTGATATATCTAAATGTCACATCTATCAGTTCATATGACTAACTTGAAAATGAGTGTGAATTAGGGATCTTAAGTATATTTGCCCCATATATATTTGTATATATATACATACAACCACGGCCACTTGACAGTTAGGACAGAATTGATCTTTGGTTCAGTGGGGTTCTAGTAGTGTATAATTCACCCCTCTTTCTCTCTCTCACATCAAGCAAAGAATTGCTTTTTGCTTTCACTAAATCACAAGTTTGCTCCATTTTAACATAACAGAATGTTTCTTCCTTTTTTTTCTTTTTTTTTTTAATCGAGTACAAGAATATTTTCTTTTGCTTTGTACGTTCAACCTTTTTCTGTGAGTGGATGTTTGGTTCACTAACGATCTAGTTTTTTTTTTTTAATCTAACTGAAAAAAACAAGAGGAGGCGACCAAAATAGCTACTTTATTTGAGCGTGACTATAATAATGCATGTCCACTAGAAACCAATGATAAGAGAAGCCTAGACGGTGGGTGAGAACCACAGGTGCTCCCTCAAACCCGGTTGAATCATAGCCTAATTCAGTCTCATTAGGACATGAGTGGGAACAAGGTAGTTTGCATTAATCAGACATAGGATTTCTATTGCAGGAGTTAAACCCATGTCCTAGTGTTTACCTAACCATATGCAAATTGTCTTGAGGCCACTGAATCACCACTCTAGATTGTATGTTCTAGTAGTGTTTGCTTCCTTGTAGGAGGGGACGGAACGAAGATTTCTTTTGACGCAGCCCAAATATTAATAAAGGGCTAAGTCTAATTTTGATAGAAGCCAAACTTAATTTTTACACCAAAAAATATATATACTTAACTATGTATATATATATATATATATTTTTTTTTTTAAAAAAAAAAAAGCTATATATAAATATTTAATCATATATACATAATTATTTTACTTATATATTTATGAGTAATGTTATTTAGTAGACTATCAAACGACTACCAATGACTGATTTTACTGTCACGTCATCATAATTGTATGGCAGTCATATTGTAGTCTACTAAATAGCATTACTCTATATTTATACATCAATATTTTAATTATATATAAATTTGAAACTAGAAGGGGGTGGGCAACAGGCCAGGTCACTTACCAACCCCCCTCTAGTTCTGTCCCTGCTTGTATGCACTTATTTGTGTC
>FXXK01002785.1:14199-26513 GCA_900184695.1 Betula pendula
GAGGTACCTTGTTGCTTTTGGGCCTTTTATTTTGAGGGATTGCTTTTAGATCTTTTTTGTTCTCATTGAGTTGTCAATAAATTCTTTAGTGATGTTTGTGCATCTACTCCAATGTTCTTCTTAGAATCTTTCTGGTACATGTGAAATGGGTTTTTACTTTTTTTGGAAGAGGAAGCGGGACTCAGTTTTGTTTAAAAAGTAAAAAAACCTATTCCACAGTATATCAGAGAGACTCTGAAAAGGACATCAAGTAGATGCATAAGCATGATTCTAAATTTTTTAGGGTGACATTGCAAACTTCTGATCTATTGTGATTTAAAAAAGTCATATCAGTTTTAGTAGGGGAACACAAAAGAAATATACGGACGATGCATGTAACATTACTCATTTAACTAACCCTCACTGATCTTTGCATTGTAATTAACAAATCATCCGCTAACTTTAAAACTCTCAATTTTTTAAAAAGTTTAAGTGTATCAAAATTTAAAACAAGTTTTGTAATATATCACTCTTCCGGAAGACGCTAAAATACTCAAAATACCCCTCGCCACCCCCCCCCCCCCCCCCCTTTTTAAAAATAAAAAATTACAAGTTAAGCTTTTTTGGGTGACCCACCTTATGACCCAATGTTAGGTGACGGTTGGGTCATCATTTTTAATTTGTTTAAACAAAATTAATTATTTAATTAAAGATATTTTTTTGTAATTTTATAAATTTTACAGGGTATAATAGAGAACTTTTACCCATTTAACCATTTTGATTTAACTCTAAATTCTAACGGTATGAGTGATATTGTAAACTTTAAAAGATTGACAACCCAACATTGAGATTTTTTAAAATTAAGAAGCTATTACAAATGCGATGAAAGAATAGGCTGAGGTGGTTGAGTGAAGTTTTCTCAAATCTTACTTATCCAAAAAAACCATTCCAGTAGTTCTGAAATTCATTTTCTCCCTCTATTTATCACTCTCTCTTGGAAAGACATTATCTCTCTTATTGGACATCCTAAGAATTATTAACTTCTATGAAAAGTCCATTCTTTATGAACATGAATTGTACACATCAGAAAAAATGGAATGGTATTACATGTCTAGCATCAATAAATTTATATTTTTATGTCTAGAGATTTTTGAAGGCCCCAATGTAGTAATTTTTTTTTTAACCATAATTGAGGACCTTAATTAGAAATTATTTATTAAATTTTTACCATATTAGAGTTTTACATTATTATTATTATTTTTGGAATGAACCTATATTGTATAATTATTAATTAGAGACCTTAATTAGTTATTAAGAATTTATTAACTTGTTATCATATTGGAGCCTTAAAACTCTTTCTTTAGAAGAAAAAAATATTTGTTGTACAATTATTAATTAGAGGCCTTAAGCGACCGCTTAAGTTGCCTAAAGGTTGAGCTGACACCGATAATACCCTTACATTAAAACAATAAAATGACCAAAATAACCTTCAAAACAATCAAAAACTGTGGCGTCCTACATCACCTGGGTAGAGGGATGGAGATGCGCTTATATGTATATTCGCATCATTCTTAATACAACACGTTTTGAAATCGTAATAACCATGAACTTATTAGAATTTCGTAGTTAATCGTGTTTATGCTAGAATAGTACTAGAATGAGTGACCTTCTAAAAAGTTTGGTTAAGGAAAGTCAAAAGCAGACAATATTATGTCTTTGGGGCAGAGCGAGTTGTTACAAAAACTCATAAAATAATCCCTAACATTCTACAGCAGAAAACTAGTTTATACTTCTCACAAAGGTATATATATAATTGATGACAATCTTAACTTCAACAAGCAAACTTTTCCCAAGAAGAGGAATTAGATGAACAGACATACAAATATTAGACATGGTTACAATAACAAAAGCAAAATGCACACCGGGAAACAAAAAAGAAGGGGGGAAAATGGCATACGTCGTTGGCATAGTTATATAACTACCCTAATGACACATTTAGCATACGGAATAACTATTTATTAAAATAGTCTTTATTAGAATGGAAGAAGTGAAATAAATTAATCTTAGAATAGCTACTCTGATAGTCATGAGAAAATGATGACTATTCATTCAATTGGAAGAATAGTTATTACAAGGCTAATTCATTTTATTTATTCCATTCTTAATAATGATAATTTTAAAGAATAGTCATTCCACACACCAAATATAACCTAAGTGTTAATGCTTAGAGCACTAAATCATTCATTTCCCTAAAAAAGAGTAAATGAAACTCTGCAGGATATCACTCACGGTAAACCAAGCAATATTGAGATAGAGAGGAAACTGAAGCGCAAGAAAAATAGTGACTGGACAACAAGCGATTGTGTAAATTGGAATTGCAGCCCAATGTAGCCTCTGCCGTATCACAAGCATGAGTGTAGCAGCAAAAGCAACCATCATAGACGCCACGGCAAAGAACAATGTAGTTAGGCCCAACACTAGCTTCAACGGAAGAGACCTCCTGAAATCTTGTTCTTGCATCCTCGATGTCATAATGGAGAGGAACACCACCACAGAAGTGAGTGAGAAGCAGAGCGATAAGGTGTCTGAGATTGTGAAAGTGCGAAATGCAGTTGCCTTGAGGAGCAAGGGATGACCTGTTTTTGAGTTGGAACCACCAGGGATGGTGTAGGCACAGGTAAAAGCAACGGTGGCTATTAGGACAGCAACTATAGTGCATGCCTTTGTTGTTCGCATTAGCCATTGTTGGCCTTTCTCCACCAGTTTCTTGTGTTCGTCGGTGAACAATTCTTCAGCAGTCTTATTTCCCTTATAATTTCGGTGGTGGGAGAAATATGGAGGCACAAGTTTCCGCACTCGCTGCATTAATTATATCAAAGTTGTGAAAAAGAATTAATATATGTGAGCAATGAAAGAAAAATCAGGACCTTAAACCATTGTATCTCTGACTGCATGTGAAGGGCTTCCCCAGGCCTGTCCCTCAGCTCATGATGCTTATCATGGTACGCAGCTTGATGCAAAATGCTGTCACCATCGATGTTGATCTTCCTCCCAAACCTCAATATCGGAGCAGGCAAACATTGGAGACGATCCAAGATTTCTTTCCTTCGATGTCTTACTGCAATATGAAAAATGTTCTCCTCTCGATTATTCATCACCTCAGTTGCCTGAGGATACACGTCAAGAATGAGGTCTACAATCTCTATGATCCCATGTCTTGCGGCTGAAATTATTGGAGGCTCAGAAGATGAGGCAGTACTGAATGAATGCGAGTCCACTTCAACAGCAGATGGATCCTCTGTTTCTGCATCATCCTTAATTCCCTTAGAGACAGATATTTTTTCAGGTTTCTCCCCAAGGTTTGCGCCCATCCATGCATCGTCGGCCATACGTAGAATTTTAGCAAGTCTTAGCACTTTCTTTTGCTGCTTTTTTATGTCCCACAGTCTTTTAATGGGTGGCAATCCTATTAACAGCCCATGACACAGAGCAATGTGATATTAGCTTTCCACAAAGAATCATTAAACATCGATCGATTCGAACAAACCATGCACTTTGGAGAGAGCAAATATAGAATATTTAATATTGACTTAATCTTACTTGGCCACCAAATTTTTATATGTTAATTGACAACTGGTGCTTACAATTTATAAATTTATGCTGGCCTCAAAGTTTTGATTTCCACTGAGAGTAGCAATAGGAAAACGTACACACATGGTAAGTGCCTATGATCTGCTCGTGAATATCTGTGTAAAAAGAAAGTAGGTTGTACGTACCTTGAGCTATGCAGCTCCAAACAGTGTGGTATATGCTTGAAATGGCTGCAATTTGTGTAACTTACATGATTAGTGAAAGATTATTAGTTATTGGATAAAAATTTAGAATAATATATAGTGTGCCAGATGGTTTTTGTGAAGATATATAATCTATCTAGTGGTAAGGAAAATTGCCTACAGTTTCGGTATCAAATTCTTTTGCAAGAACTTGCTGACTAATAAAAATAGTGTTGGTCAGATTCACTTGCAGGTGTGTCCATTTCTGCTTATTTTTATACTTGCAATTAAACAAAAAAGTAATGGGGCAGCCACCCCAACAGAGGAGTGGCTCGATCTACTTGTTGTGGCTGTGCAAGCCACCCTTTTGTTTGGGGGTGGCTGCCCAACAACTGGAGTTGCCGTGCAAGCCACCCCTTTGTTTGGGTTAGTCGCGCAAGCTACGCGTTTGCTAGGGAGTGGCCATTGGAACCACCCCCTCTGTTGGGGATGGCCACAAGAACCGCCCCTCCCAATTCTTTTTTACTTTTTTTTTTTCAGAATTTATTTCTTTTAATAAAGTAAAAATTATTTGTTTATATGATATGAGAAAATTGTTTACATTGTTAGTACCACGTAAGCAATTTTAGAGATTTTGGACGGAATGCGTGAAATTAAAAACTTAAGGAGTTAAAAGTCGAATTTAAAAACTTTGCGCAATTATTAGGAAGTGAATCTATTGTTTCCCTTAAATGTTTTTGGAGCTTTTAGAATGGTTTCCCATGTATAAAACGAAAATAATTCTAGCCAATTATCAACGAAATTTCATGCTCTTGTTTCGTTCATCTAATGTGTCAGACCTTAAACCTTATGGACAGTGACGGAGGAATGAGAGGGCGGGGGGTGCTTGTCCTCCCAAAATTATTGAGAAAAGAAGACTTTATATGCAGTTTTGAAGCTCCACCCCCCTAAAAAATCTAGGCTAGCCCTCCCGCTCGCTCTGTGTCATGGAACAAAAGTCTCCGGTTTAGCAAGAAATGGAGGAAGGCAAGGAAATTTTGAGATCTTTTGCTATAGGGGTATGGACGGTTGAGATTTTGATTTAGAATTGACAGGTTAAGATTTAAAAGCTCAAAGATTCAGAAAAAGCATGGGTAACACATGGACAACACTAAGGTCTCATTTGTGGAATAAACCCTTGAAATAGCTAGAATGATTATTCTTATAGAATAATCATTAATTCTTTTATTTAATATGGGTTTATTCTTATGAATAGTTGTTCCATGTGAATAATTAATTCCCTTACGAAGAAGAATAGACAACATTTTTTCCAAAAAATATTTTTTGTTTTCTTTTTTTTTTAAAAAAAGAACTATTGATTTCAATGGGTGGCCAACCACCCCAATTGGTGGTCGGCCACCCACAGTTGAACACGGGGGTGGTCGCACTACCCTTGGTGGCCCTCGTAGTGGACCACAAGGACCCCTAGGGGTGGTGCGACCACCCCCGTGTTCAACTGTGGGTGACTTGGCCACCTCATATTGGCATCAGGGGTGGTTACGACTATTCTGAGGGTGGTCGCAGCCACCCCCAAGCGTCGTCGAGAGTGGCTATGGCACCCCAGTGCTAATCGGGGCGGTATGGCTACCCCGATGACACCAGGGGTGGGCGGCAACCCCCCGTGCTCAATTGTGAGTGGCCGACCACCAATGCCCAGTGCTAATCAAGGGTGGTATGGGCCACCCCCGATGGCACCAGGGGTGGTGCAGCAACCCCCGTGCTCAATTGTGGGTGGCTGACACCCATTGGTGGTCGGCCACCCACTTAATTTCTAGCCTTCAATTTTTTTTAAAAAATAAATAATTTGAATTTTAAATAAATATGAAATAAAATGAAGGTTTTTTTAATAATTTTACTTCAATTTCAATTAGAGCATATATTGTTGTCACAAAATCAAAGAATATGAAAACTATTACATTCCACCCTCCTCTATTTCAATAATATCTATTCATTTTGACGTACAAACGAAAGGCTTAAGGGTTAGTGACTAAAAGTTGGGAGGCATAAGGGAAAATCTAATGGTTCAAATAGAAAGGTGTGTTATTGAGATTACACGTGTAATACGTTCGTATAAAATGGTGGAGGACTCCATTGGGCTCAAAAAGTGTGATGCATGCCAGTTTATAACAAGCACAAAGACATTCCCTTTGTCACCCTCAGGGGTCAAATCAAGTCTACTAAAATAGTTATATCTTGTGATTCCAATATTTGATGAAGAAAATATTGGTGGCGTTGGAAATCTTATTCAAAAGCCTACATAGCTATATTTCATGACAATTTTCGAATTTTCATATTTACTAAGTCAAAATGGGCAATCAACAAAAGTTCAACAATTTGGTTTGGGTGCTCGATAGAAGCTCAATCGACCAAGGATGTTGCATCAAATCTCCATACAAAAAATGAAGATATCCAATAGATGGCTCGGTCGATGCTTGATTGACCGAGCATGGCTCATTAGAAGTTTTTTTTTTTTCTTTAAAAATTAGTGGTTTTTTATTCGAAATAAAAACGGCTTGGTTAACCAAGTTTGGCAAGGTAATTTTGTCTTCTACTTTCATAGGGCTGCAACCCTATTTTATGTTTAAGCCTAATAAGGACGGCTTGATCTACAATTTATGTTGTTTATTCTTAGTTTTTAGTAAGAATCTCACCAAGGGTAAATTTTCTTCTATTTTCCCTCAAATCCTTGAATTTGCCTTGTTTGTGGAAGCTAGAGTTGTGACTTGTATGTTTGTTTAATTTGGGAACCACTACACCAAGTTGCATCAGTTGGTATCAAAGCCATGGGGCACTACATTAGTTGGTATCAGAACCATGGTCCGTTGTATGAGTTGATACAAAGCTTATGTTTTCTTTCCTATCATGGCACGGGGAGAACCATGTGAAGGAGGAAACAAGCAGGCATACATCAAGCGTATGAGCACGAGGAGACAACATATGATGAACAACTGACGACATATTTGCAACGATTGGAGGAGTGAATTGAACGATTTGGTGATCAATTTGAGCAGTTTGGAATCCAAATTAGGGCACAGCTTGAGGACCTACCGAGCAATTTGCCATCATCGATGGTGTGGACAGGTGTTGTAATCAACCAAATCCATGTTATGTGTAAGAGGATGATGATTTTAGTGTTGAGGATGCGCAATTACAATGAATGGAGGTAAGGCTTAATGCACTAGATCAACTAAGCGCTGCTCTAACTGTTGTTAGCAAGCCTCAAATTTATCTACCAAATCCATCTTAAGGAAGAAGATGAATTTGTTGATGAAACGTTGCAACTTGAGGAGAAAGTTGAAGATCCTTTTCAGTGTTTTGTGAATTGGAATTCTCCATCAATTTATAATACTGATGTCAATGATGAAGATCCTGTAGAGGTAAGTTTTTTGTCATGTGATCAAGAAGTAGATGAAAATTGGGATTCACATCAAGTGTTTGATGAAAGTCCAAAGATAAGTATCTCAGTTAGGTTTTGAGAAAATTAATTTTGTTGATTTTCTTAGGGCTGACAATTTAATTTCTATAAAGTTTTCCTAATCAAATCTGATGTTGGTATTATTATGTTGGGAGAAAATTTATTTTAATGGGCAAGGAATAATTGATCCTTTTTGGAAAAGTTTTATGAAGAGTAGTTTGAGAAAATAAATCAAGAACGTGTGAGAATTGATTTATCTCAAGTTGGTTTTGAAGAATTTCATATTGAATATTCAGAGTGATGTAGTGGTTGGCTGCAAATTATTTCTCCATCAAGATCAAGTTGTTTTGTTATTGAGAAAGACGGGATGGAAGTGATGATTGGACATCCAAAAAATTGAGGCAAAGACGATTAGAATTCGAGGCAATTTTTCTCCAACCAGGGAAGGATGATTCAAGCTAGTTTACGACCATAACAAAGTCTACTAAAATGACCATATTTTGTGATTCCAATATTGGATGAAGATAATCTTCACGGATTTGGAAAACTTATTTAAAGAGCTACATTGTCATATTTCATGAAGATTTTTCAATTTTGACATTTACTAGGTCAAAATGTGCCGTCAATAGAAGTTTAATAATCTAGTTCAAGGAGCTCAATAAATCCCTTGTTAGATGCTCGATCAACAGAAATGTTGTATCAGGTCTCCATACAAAAATTCGAGACACTTGGTAAATGCTCGACCGACCAAGCGTTTCAAAATAAAAGCAGCTCAATCAACCGAGTTGTAGCAGTATAATTTTGTCTTCAACTTTCACAGGGATGTGACCCTCCTTTCTATTTAAGCCTAATAAAGACAACTTGCTCAACATATATATTGATTATTATCAATTTTGAATAAGAATCTCACTGGGGGTGAATTTTCTTCTAATTTCCCTCAAAACCTTAAATTTTTTTTGTCTCGTTGAAGAGTTGTGACTTGTGTATTTGTTTAATCGCGAACCACGACACTACATTGTATCAATTGGTATGGAAGCTAAGGTGCACTAGACTAATTGTATAGAGTCAAAGTGCGTCGCATCAAGTTGTGCAACAACTGAAGACCGAACCCAATAGTGTTCCTTATGAAAGCCTCAAACCAATTTTAGTGGACCAAGTTAGGGTGCAGAACGCAAACTACACCTCGGCCCATCTGAATAGATTCTAAGATGTGCAGATTCACCTGTTCTTTTGCACTAGCGTTGTAAATTAACAAAGCTACTCGCGAGCTCGCTCAAGCTTGGCTTGGTTAAGCTCAACTCGAACCCAACTCGATTATTAAACGGGCCGTTCGCAAACATAAAAATAGGCTTGATTATTAAACGATACAAACTCGTATAAAATTCGGCTCGGCTCGGTTAACGTTCATGAACATGCTCATATAAGGCTTGACTCGTATATATTTACTATGTACATATATATTTATATATAATAATAATAATAATAATAATAATAATAATAATAATAGCTTATAACTTATATTACATATTAAGTAACAATAGTCAATACATATTATGTTATAATAATCTTTAATACTATTATATAATATGTATACTATATTAGTATTGTATATTATCTAATAATCTATAATAGTGCTTATATACATATTAACTAGTATATAACTTCTTAACTAATTATAATAATTATAATAATTATAATATGATATAACATATTATGTAACATATGTTAATCAATTAACTAATTAACATATTAATATGGTAGTGTATTACTAATATATGTTGATATATCGTATATTAAATATGTTATAAATTAATTGTCACTACTTGATCAATTTTGGACTTTTCTATAATATTCATTTTGGACTTGCTCAAATCTTATATCAATTTGCTTCTTATAGCATTGGAATCAATTGTTCAACATATATAATTGGTTCTATAACGTATAGGAATGTGTTTCTTATAACATTTGTTTGTTTTTTTTTTTTTTAACAACATACCACATGAGCTCCACTTTCTTACTTTTATATTTATAATTTATTAAACCAAAAAAAAAAAAGAAAAAGAATGCAGCTACAATCCACTTTCTTACTTTTTAAACCTTATCTTCTATCTTATCTTGAGGAATTCATAAGCTCCACTCTTAGTACACCATGTAGACAAAAGTAGACAATAAGGGAGACAACTTCGGGAGATGGAGCGCAGGAAAATAAAGGTGGATGGTGATATTTCAAATAGTTATCGATTTTCATTTATTTGCCATTCCATAGCATTTTGTCCATGGAACACTCGAGATTGCTCTAGTTTTCAGAGGAAACCATTTACTCTGCTTTTGCTGCTTTATTTTCTCTTCATCCTTTCCTGATTCATTCTTTTCTAAAGAGAAAATTATGGCGTCGAGAGAGCCCTTGATGACGCGGATGAAAAGCAGCGTACTGACCATTTGCCATAGAAGCTTTGCGATGTTAAAATCACAAAAATACACAATGTCGTTCTCTCTCTGTTTCTCTCAAAATTTCATTAGCCGAGTCGAGCCGAGTGCTCAATAAGGCACTCGGCTTAGTTAATGGACGAGTTTGAGCTCGCACAAGGTTTTTCCCTTGACAAGTAGAGCCGAGTCAGGATTTCTAAGCTCGTAACGAGCTTGAGCCGAGCTCGAGCTTTTGTACAGTGCAAACGAGCCAAGCTCGCACAGGCACTACTCACCCGAGCTCGGCTCATTTACAGCCCTGCACGCTAAAACCAATAGTAATTTGACCCAAAAGCTCCTACATAAAAACACTACAAAAAGTAAAGAAAAAAATCCTATGCTAACAAATACTAAAAATTACGAAAATCAAACCTACAACCCAAAAAAAAAAAACATGATAGTCATTTAATTAATATTTTAATATTATCCTTCACGTGTAGACTTAAACTTCTTCTTAATACGTAAATTTAATATGTGAAATATTTAATTAAAATACAAGATAAATTGATGGAGACAATGATTAAATTCAAAATCCTTGCTTTAATATTATATTAAATCACTACTTATATTAAAAGATTAAATTAATAAAAAAATAAATTATTTAATCATTTAATTAATATCCATTACCTTTACAGCCATTTGAGTAGTTGAAATATTGGCGGGGGCAACTCCAGCCACAGCCACCGACCTCTAGATCTTCTCCTTGGTGTGAAGTAACATGCCTTTCTTCGTCGTAGTTGTCGTCGTCGTCTGGAAGGCCTGCATTAAAAATGCAAGTTCAGTTAACCCACAATATTATGTGATGTGCAAATTAATTGTTGAAGGTGGTAACATGCATATTTGTGAGGCATGCATACAGAGATAGAGTAGCTCCTCCAATATGTTCATGGAATGTCCACTCTTGAAAGCAGATGGAATGTTAGCTAGCAGCTGAAAACATGTCATGCCATTTTCATCTTTCTTGTCTCGAAGTGCATAATAGTCCCATCGTAGTAACTCCAGAGCTGTATCTGTAGAGAGAGAGAGAGAGAGAGAACTATGAGATGAGAAATTTGATTTGATTGTCCAACGTAGACTTGAAAGGAATTAGGGAGGTAAAGCCTACCAAAGTATTTGCTGAGGACAGCCAAATGAAGAATGGATGTCCCGTCATTTCGAGTGTAGCGAATGCTCTGGTCCCCACCTTTTGAAGCTAAACACCTAACCATTTCTGTCTGGTTAAATGCAGCGGCCCTGAACAAAGGAGTTTCACCTCTCTTGTTTTTAATTCCAAGCAGCTGTTTGTCATAGTTGATCAAGAGTTCTGCCATTTCGACATTTCCCACTGCAGCCGCCTCATGAAGTACTGTGTCTCCACGTTCATTAGCAGTCGGACACAGTGCAAGGTCTAGCAAATCACGCAACAATTTCACATCTTTGCTGTACACTGCAATATGAAGCGCAGTGTTCCCAGCCACTGTCATAGGTAAATTCATGATTAATGTATCACCTTCTTCTTCCCAAATCTTCTTGAACGCTTTCCAGTCTTTCTTTAAGGCTGCTTTATAAGCCCCCACCAATGCCGGTCTTGCAACTTGCTTCATGTCTCTGATCTGATCCTGATCATCAGCCCTCGCCGATGCCGATCTTAAACCGTGCGTCATGTCTCTGATCTGATCATGATCATCAGCCCTCGCCATTCTTACAACACTCGTACTCTCCATCTCTCTCTCTCTCTCTCTCTCTCTAGAGACATCATGATTTGTTCCAGAAAATGCTCACAATTTAAAGAAATTTAATAGAATCTACTTTGCTTAGTTGAGTACCAAAGTAAAGCATTGTAACCATAAAGAAAAAGTTTTATGCTGCAGTTTTTTTTTCTTCTTGTTTTTTTTCCCCTTTTTCACCTTTGACCCGCCATTTTTCGTGGAATAAAGTGGCTATCCATGTTTCATCAATATACCCCCCACAAAAGCAGTCTGCTCACAACACATAAAAACCATGATTATATCTATCTTGCCAGCTCCTCAACTATCATAATCCAGAATAAAGGCCAAACTACATTTAGTCTATAATTTGATTAATGTATTCTATTGATTTACTATTGGAGTTACAATATCTCCCTTTTGTCCCTCAAATATTCCTAAAAATCCAACAACAACAAAAAAAAAAAACTAACTCACGGTGACACGTGGGTCACCAAATGACCCATGACTGCTGACCCGCGGCAATGCCATGGGTTAGTTTTTTTTTAAAAGGTAAATGTATTATAAATTCTTGAGTAAAGGCATAATTTGAAACCACTCTCTAAATTTTTAAAATTCAACCTTCACGTACTGCTTCACTTTTCGTTAATTCAAGAAAGGTCCCTCCGTTAGTTTACCGTCCAATTTTCTGTAGACCTTTAATACCACATCAACGTTTGTTGCCATGTCACCTTAAAATATATTTTTTTTTATTTTACTAAAAATTAAAATCTTAAAAATAAAACTTAGAATTAAAAACTTTTTTTTTTTTTTAAAAAAAAAGGGCATTCTCACCGCTAGCCGGCCACCCCCAACGGTACTGGAGGTGCCCATTTGGGGGGAGTGAGCCAACCCCACGAGCCACCCCGCTACTGTTATAATGGATTTTCTTAGTTTCTTGAAATTTTCTCATAGTCA